>CM051006.1:1934288-1989288 GCA_027704905.1 Muraenolepis orangiensis
AGACATCAAGGTCCTGCTCAATGAGAAGAAGAGGGCCTTCAGAGACGGGGATAGGGAGCAGATGAGGCGGGTTCAGAGGGAGCTGAAGGAGAGGATCCAGCAGGGCAAAGACAACTACAGGAGGAACACAAACTTCAGCAGAATAACCTGAAGGATGTGTGGAGTGGCATGAGGAGCATCACTGGCTACAAACAACCTGGTAGCCAGACAATAGGGGGGGGTCCTGACCGGGCCAACGAGTTGAATTTGTTTTTCAATAGATTCAATGAGTGGGCTCCGGTCTACCCCTCCCCCAGCTCCTCTACAACCATTCCCCTCCAGCCCCCCAGCCCTGCTGTCCCCCCTCCCCCACCGTCCCTCTCCAGCGACAACATACCTGTTCTCTCTCCCCCACCACTACCTCACCCCTCCCCCTTCAACACCAGAGACTCTTCCTGCCCCCACACACGGCACACAGACCTTCACAGCTGAGCAGGTGAGGAAAGTGCTGTGCAGGCTCCACCCAGGCAAGGCTGCAGGTCCTGACGGCGTCGAACGATGAGGAGTACAGGGGCGTGAGCTGAACATGCAGCTCAACACAGACAAGACGAAGGAGATGGTGGTGGACTTCCGCAGGAGGAAGTCTTCCCCCACACCCATTTCCATCAAGGGTGTGTCCGCAGAAGTTGTTCAGGAATATAAATACCTGGGAGTTCACCTGGACAACAAACTGGTCTGGGCCAAGAACTCTGAGGCTGTGTACAAGAAGGGCCAGAGCCGTCTCTACTTCCTGCGGAGGCTCCGGTCCTTCAACGTTTGTAACATGATGCTGAAGATGTTCTACCAGTCGGTGGTAGCCAGTGCCATCTTCTCCGGTGTCGTGTGCTGGGGAAGCAGGTTGAGGTCAGCAGACGCCAACAAGATCAGCAGGATCGTCAGGAAGGCTGGCGCTGTCCTGGGGGTCCAGCTGGACTCCTTGTTGGTGGTGTCTGAGTGGACGATGCTGCGCAAGCTGCGTAGTATCCTTGACAACAACTCTCACCCTCTCCATCAGGTGCTGACCTCATATAGAAGCACTTTCAGCAACAAACTCATTCCACCCAGGTGTACTACAGAACGCCACAGGAAGTCCTTTCTTCCTGTGGCCATCAGACTCTTTAATTCATCTACCTCGGGTCGTGAGAGGGACAGTGGAGACTCAGTGACCTGAGGTCAACGCTCTGTGTTATTATTGTTTGGTCAACGCACTGTTAATCCTCTCACTGTAATTTTGCACTGTAAATTCAATTTCACTTTTCACTTGTCACTTTTTCAGTATTCATCTGAGTTATTTATTAGTATTTTATTACTGCCAATTTGCACTATACGTATTGTTGTGTATTGTATATACCTACGTATTACTGTAATAATACTGTAAATTGTGCAATTCATCTGTCAATACATTTAGATTTCATTTAGATTTAAGTTAGTTATATTTTGTTTATACTAGTTTAGTTTAGTTTAGTTTAGTTTGTTAGTTTTAGGTATTAGTATATTTGTGTGTGCATTTATTCCCCCTGTTTCAACTGTTGCACGTTAATTTCCCTCAGGATAAATAAAGTTATCTTGAATCTTGAATCTTGAACACACACACACACACACACACACACAGAACAAGCTAAACACAAACACACACATACCACGCACACACAGAACACACACACAGAAGACATATCTTCAGAAACACACGCACACACACACAGAACACACACACAGAACACACACACACAGAACACACACACAGAACCCACACAGAACACACACAGAACACACACACAGAACACACACACAGAACACACACAGAACACACACAGAACACACACAGAACACACACACAGAACCCACACAGAACACACACAGAACACACACACAGAACACACACACAGAACACACACACAGAACACACACAGAACACACACAGAACACACACAGAACACACACAGAACCCACACAGAACACACACAGAACACACACACACACACACACAAGGAACACACACAGAACACCCACAGAACACACACACACACACACACAAGGAACACACACAGAACCCACACAGAACCCACACAGAACACGCTCCACAACCTGAACGTGGCGTTGATGTCCCCCCTGGAGCCTTTATGTAAATCACCTGTCAGATTGATCTGATTGGACGCTGCATTGTTTAGTTCCTGGTGGTCCTGTAATGGACCACCTGGCATACAGTGAAGGTAGGATTTCAATGGGTTTCTTCTTCTACACGTTTAAATGGCACGTATCCAACAGTCTCAAGGGAAGTCTATTTCTGCTTGGTTTCTATATGCTGGGCCTCATGGCTGTAAAACAAGGATAACAGGATTATGAAGATGTTAAGCTCCTGATCTCCACTAAGATTTAGTCACTGCCCCTTAAATTACCTTTTGTTTTTCTTCTTTGCTCTGACCTATTTATTAATACGTGATAATAATATAATATTGTAGTTTGAGCTTCAGCCGTGATGAAAGTGGTTCCGTGCGACTGGCTTGTTTTAACAAAAAACCTCACATGAATAAAACAGATGACTGAACGCTGTCTTAAATCTTTGTTTCTCTTCCAATAAATAACCAAAAGTGGAAATCCGCAGTTCTCCTTTAAACTCTAAACTGTGTTTGTGTCACTGACTCCTCAGACCAGACGCTTCGGGGAGCGTCTGCTCCGTCGTCTCCATCACACTCCGCCGCACCGCAGCCAATCACCGACCGCTCGCTCATCACATGTTGATTACGGAGCCACGCCCCCAATCTGCTCTCCGCAGATAACCTATCACCGGCTGTAGCGTCCATCCCACCGCTAAATGACATCTCAAGTGTGTGTTTTAAATCTCCCAGGCTCTTAAAACTCATTGCTTCATGGCCGTTTCTCTCTCACCCCCTGTTGTTATTAGTTTAAATAGGATAAATGGGCGATTCTTTGCTTTTCATTTTTTATTCTACTCAACTCTTACAACTGATGAGCTCATACACTCATCCCAAATGGATTTATCTGCAGTCTCCGCTCTGGTTCCTGTTTGAGTCCTTTATGGAGCTTCATAGTTAATTCATAGCTTCTCTCAGCTCTGTCTGTGAGGGATTCTGTGCAGACCTGCAGAACCCGTCTGTCACCTTTCCTTCAAATGAAGTGCTTAAGGGCAGCTTACAGAATAAAGAGTGTGTGTGTGTGTGTGTGTATGTGTATGTGTATGCATGTGTGTGTGTGTGTGTGTGTATGTGTATGTGTATGCGTGTGTGTGTGTGTGTGTGTGTGTGTATGTGTATGTGTATGCATGTGTGTGTGTGTGTATGTGTATGTGTATGCATGTGTGTGTGTGTGTGTGTGTATGTGTATGTGTATGCGTGTGTGTGTGTGTGTGTGTGTATGTGTATGTGTATGCATGTGTGTGTGTGTGTATGTGTATGTGTATGCGTGTGTGTGTGTGTGTGTATGAGTGTGTGTGTGTGTGTGTATGTGTATGTGTATGCATGTGTGTGTCTGTGTATGTGTATGTGTATGCGTGTGTGTGTGTGTGTGTGTGTGTGTGTGGGTGTGGTGTGTGTGTGTGTGTGTGTGGGGGGGGGCGTGTGTGTGTATGTGTGTATGTGTGTGTGTGTGTGTGTGTGTGTGTGTGTGTGTGGGTGTGTGTGGGTGTGTGTGTGGGGGGGGGCGTGTGTGTGTATGTGTGTGTGTGTGTGTGTGTGTGTGTGTGTGTGTGTGTGTGTGTGTGTGTGTGTGTGGGGGGGGGCGTGTGTGTGTATGTGTGTGTGTGTGTGTGTGTGTGTGTGTGTGTGTGTGTGTGGGGGGGGGGGCGTGTGTGTGTATGTGTGTGTGTGTGTGTGTGTGTGTGTGTGTGTGTGTGTGTGTGTGTGTGGGGGGGGGGCGTGTGTGTGTATATGTGTGTGTGTGTGTGTGTGTGTGTGTGTGTGTGTGTGTGTGTGTGTGGGGGGGGGGGGGGGGGGGGGGGGGGGGCGTGTGTGTGTGTGTGTGTGTGTGTGTGTGTGTGTGTGTGTGACAGCAGCATGCCACAATCATTATTGTGAAGGAATTTTGCATTTTCTTCTGTATTTTTGTGATGTTGTTTTCAGAAGAAAAAACCCTGTTTGATTGTATGTGTCCTTCTGTTTTGTACATGTGGAAATTCCATCTATTTATCTTTTTTTTAAATCAGGTACAACTTTCTCTTTCTGTTTCAAACTTTCAAACCTTCAGGAACAGGTTGAGGTCCGCTTCATCTCCCTGGAGCATGTCTTTCATTTTCCAATCCACAGCCTGTGTAACCATCGCATCCATTGACAAAACCTCAACCATCCAAACAGCATCCAGATGGAACTGTTCCACTGGTGATCCCTGAGGCTCCTGCATGGTCCAACACTTTATCGAGAACCCAATCCAGCTCTCATTTTCCCTGTTCCTCCGTTCCCGGACCGTTGAACAGACCTCTTCTAAAACATTCTCCTAAAGACGGGAGCAAATGACTCGCTTGTTTGAACCTCCGGGACAAATTGGCCATCAGGACGAGTCCAGTGTGTACGGGCTTGTCAGTTCAAACTGTGGAAGCTGTCACACAAGCATGACTCCCCCACACCCCTCCCCTCTCTGTGCGCTGGCCTGTAATCCACGCTCAGCCATGGGCGTGTTCAGTTTGGCTAAACTGTCACGAGTCGCCCGTCAAGCGACGGAAAGCCGCTGGCGCCGTTTTGCAGAAGCCGCCGCGGTCCTCCACGTTTGAAACGGGGCGGCTGGCAAGTGGTGTTAGTGTGGGGTTCCTCAACAGTAGACCCCCCCCATCACGCCCCCTCCACCAGTCTCCCACTGCGCTGGCATCTTCACAGCAACTGCTGGCATTAGGGAGAGGACACATTCTCCCACTGCCATCCACACAGCCGCCGGTGGATTAGATTAGCTGTTAAAACGCTGCTTGTGTCTTCAAGCCAAACGCCTTCATGCCTTTTGTTTATGAAAAGTCCTGTGGTGGGTTACATCCTGGTGCTGTGATTGATCCTGCATGGTCCAAATATTGAAAATCAATTACTGTTCGTGTGTTGCTAATCATTCTGCATACAAGTGAGAAAGGGTGATATTAATGGGAAAATCAGTGTTTGTGTGTGTGTCTGTGTGGCGGAGCAGGTTTTTGTACTCTTGGTGTGTGTGTGTGTGTGTGTGTGTGTGAGAGTGTGTGGGATGGCCGTCAAACGGCTGTCGAGCCCAGAATGATGGATGCTCTGTTGTCATGGCAATGCTGCTTCCACAAACTCAGAGAGTCGGCGTATTAAATGCAGCAGGTTTTAACTTGACCTTTGGGTCCAAACACAAACCGTACATCAGGAAGATGCTTCCTCTGGACTCACTGCAGGTGGGATGTTCCAGCTTTTGTTTGTTTGTCTCTTAGATTTTTTTTTACGGAGACTGGCATTTCAGAATGACATTTAGGGAAATTAGCTTTCATTACAGATTCTTCATTTAATTCATTACCGATAACCCCGGGAAGTATAATTAATGACTGCTCACATGGCCAAGGTTTTGTCATGTTAAAGCATGTGTGAGGGGATAGCATTCATCCACTCATCCATCCATAAACACGGCACTTCAATAGATAAATTAATCATCTGTCCACTAGAAGCTGTCACTATCCATTCGTTCATCCGATAACCATCCTTCACTCATTCATCGATGCATCACCCGTCCTTGTATCTGTCACCCATCTGTCATCTGTCACCCGTTCACTCCCCATCCGCCCGTCGTACGTCCATCCCGCCCACCCATCATTCATCCATTCATCTCTACCGTCCATCCCTCTATGAATGTTGTACTCTGCTCTAGGGGGAATGCAGCAGGTGATAAAGAGATGTTTCTCCAGGCGGGAACAGGAGCGTGATATACGGCTTGTGATTTATACGCTTTATACATGAGCCACAAACCACGGAGCTCCGTGGAGTCGCTGGTTTGAACTTCAGCGCCGGCCGTGAAAAACAAAAGTTAAGCAGTAAAAAAAAAGAATGAAAAAAAGGCATTAAGACGTAAGACTATGAAGGAAGGTTTTAGATTTACAGCGATTAGCTAAACACGACAGAAGAAGGTGATTTGAGTCCATTCTGAAATATTTGATCAAGGGGAACTTTGCATGCATGCTCCTTAATATATATACCGCTTGACTTTAGTGTCTGTCCCTCTCACTAGTACCTCTAGAAGGTTCTTCTATATGCCTCACACCTACTGTGGAACGAACCAGAGGTTCTGCTCTCGCTGGACTCTTGGTGTTCCAAGCTTGCGTCACGCTAAAAACATTCACTTTACAAAGTGAAGCAGCCGGTAACTGAACTCTGATTATCTGGTAAAGACGATCCACTGTTAGTTAAGTCCTGTTGGATCCATGAATCAGAACTAAAAAGTTCTGCTTCAGCTCTAGGTTCACTGCCCATCGCTATGAGTGTGTGTGTGTGTGTGTGTGTGTGTGTGTTTGTGTGTGTGTGTGTGTGTGTGTGTGTGTGTGTGTGTGTGTGTGTTTCTCTATTAATTCAGGGGCCTATGTAGCGTGACCTGAACCTCAAGAGTGTGAATGAAAAGCTGGATCACGGTGAGCGTCACTGTCTCCTCGTCACCATCAGCATCCACCCGGTCCAAAAGCATGAGGTCATCAGGCCTTCACCTCAACCTCCATCCATCCACCATTACTAGTCTATTACCCTGAATCACATCCACAGGTACTCTCTCTCTCTCTCTCTCTCTCTCTCTCTCTCTCTCTCTCTCTCTCTCTCTCTCCTCTCTCTCTCTCTCTCTCTCTCCTCTCTCTCTCTCTCTCTCTCTCTCTCACCGGGATAGCGTTGCTAAGACCACGCTGCACGCCTCCTTAGCGCTATGTAGCTCCAGGGCTTGTATCAACGTGTGGCGGGGTCACGACCTCCCGTGGGGCGGGGTCACGACCTCCCGTGGGGCGGGGTCACGACCTCCTGTGTGGCACTTAGAGCGAGAGAGTGTTTAGCCTGTGTTATTTCACACCTGCATGCAGTGCAGCATACGTGTGCACGAGGACAGCATACGTGTGCACGAGGACAACATACGTGTGCACGAGGACAGCATACGTGTGCACGAGGACAACATACGTGTGCACGAGGACAGCATACGTGTGCACAAGGGTTAAACAGCTCCTGCATGGTGTGCTTGTATGTTTGCGTGGGCATGGCTGTGCATGTGTGTGAGAATGAGGTTATGTGTGTGCATGTGCGTGTGTGTGTGTGTGTGTGTGTGTGAGACACTGTGCATGTCTTCAGGTTGATGGTTGAGGTTGAGTTTGTGTTTGAAAAGTTGAACATTTCTAAATTGTTGTGCATGTGTTTGTATATGTGTGTGTATGTGTTTGTATGTGTGTGCAAGAGTTTGTATGTGTGTGTGTGTGTATGTGTGTGTATGTGTGTGTGTATGTGTGTGTGTGTGTATGTGTTTGTATGTGTGTGCATGTGTGTGTATGTGTGTGTGTATGTGTTTGTATGTGTGTATGTGTGTGTGTGTATGTGTGTGTATGTGTGTGTATGTGTGTGTGTGTATGTGAGTGTATGTGTGTGTATGTGTGTGTGTGTGTGTGTGTTTGTATGTGTGTGAGACATTCAGATAGATAGGTGGGGGTTAGGGATGTCTGCAGGTAGACTGCGGACAGCGGGGTTCAAACCCAGAACCCTTCAGCTTGCAGTGGACCACCACGAGACGCTAGCCTGCCCTCCATGTAAACATGATTTATGATGTATTATAATCTGAGGTTATTTCAGTAACAGGATGTGCGTGTGGTTCCTGCAATGTCCCGATTACAAAGTAAAAGCCCTCTCTACCGTCTGGTTTGTTAGTGAGTTAGTGGAATCTGCCGGCTCAGCACTACATTAACTTTGGTAACCTTTGCTGCTTCATTCAGTTGATGGTGACAGTTTTATATAAACGCTTGGATATAAAATAAAATATACGGCCTCACCGTGAAGAACAGACTTTTGAATAATCACAGTCAACACGATAGTAAAACACGTCCGCCCAGTCAGAACAAATCAACAACCCTGTTTAGCTACAATAAACCAGCTCCTATTTGTCGCCACAATGTGATG
Organism: Muraenolepis orangiensis; assembly: GCA_027704905.1. Taxonomy (NCBI): domain Eukaryota; kingdom Metazoa; phylum Chordata; class Actinopteri; order Gadiformes; family Muraenolepididae; genus Muraenolepis; species Muraenolepis orangiensis. The sequence goes on from CM051006.1 coordinate 1,942,382, forward strand.
TCGCCATAATGCTCTGTCACTGTACTGTGATGTCACTGTGATGTCACTGTGATGTCCCTGTGATGTAACTGTGATGTCACTGTGAGGTCACTGTGATGTCACTGTGATGTCACTGTGATGTCACAGTCGCCTGTATTCGCAAATCGCTGGATAAGCATATGGCTGGACTATATATACACTGTTTAAACTAATATTCATGGCCTTGTTTTCTTCGATGTGCATGTCTATTAGTTTCCATTGTATTAAGGACATTCTCTTAATAAATACACATTTCCGTTTCATTACGAAGGTCCTCTAAATAAAACCGTCTTCTGAATGTTCCCCTGTGCCCTGGTGGCTCTCCAGTAAGACAGACATTGTTTTCATGGTTCTGTGAGACAGTCTGATTGGAGACAGTGGCTCTTCAGCCTTGCAATGTGAGTTGTTCACATGCCTATGTAAAATACCAAAATCAACTATTCTGCAGATATATGAGTGTGCAAACTAATGTTTCTTAATAAATGGTTTATTATGATTTATTCCACAGCAATTAAAGTTTAGAGTCAGCATCCAGAAAGTATGGCTACGCAGACGATCTTGCCATCATGCTGAGCCGACCAACGTGGAAGGCAATGGAAGAGGGGCTTAACGAAGACATGGGCACACTGGTAGCATACCTTCGAAGGTGGCGTCTACAGCTCAGCGTCGGAAAATCAGTCGCAGCGGCATACCACCTTAGCACCAGAGAAGCCAGGAGGGAACTTGAGGTGCGTGTCGACAACAAATGTCCAGCAAGCCCCGAAGTATCTTGGAGTGCGTCTGGATCGGACATTATCCTTCAAACATCACCTGGAAGAAGTCAAGGAAAAGGTGACATCCAGGGTCGCACTGATCCGCCGCCTCGCTGGAACAACCTGGGGAGCCTCCGCTAAGACGCTGCAAATATCCACCCAAGCCCTGGTCTTCTCTGCAGCGGAATACTGCGCCCCAGTCTGGAGCAGAAGCCCTCATGCGAGAAAGGTCGACGTGGCTATCAATACCTCCCTCCGAATAATAACTGGATGCTTAAAGCCTTCCCCTGTGTCCCTCTTGCCAGTCCTCGCGGGAATAGCACCGGCCGGCCTCCGACGGGAGGCTGCCACCCTCTCCCTGGCCAGGAAGGCACAAAAGTATGACTGGCACATCCTGCACAACACCAGAATAACACCAGCACCTCCAAGCAAGACTCAAGTCCCGCCACCCCTACAACAAGGCAGCACAAGAGATGCTCAACTCCACCACTGAGGACATCTCCAGAGATGCATGGTTGGCAGCAGCTTGGAAGCAGGAGTGGGAGTCAGCCGGGCCCTCCCGAATCCACTGTTACATCTGGGACCCAGGAGATGGCGTCATTGGAGGAGACGACCTACCACGCCGGCAATGGACCACACTGAACCATCTACGAACTGGGGTCGGTCGCTTTAAAACATCAATGAAGACGTGGGGCTTGGCGGACAGTGCGGCATGCGAGTGCGGTGACCCTGACCAGACCGCCGACCATATAGTCACCACCTGCCCTTATATAGACCACCCTCGGAAGCCAGCCTCTTCGACCTAGGACCAGAGATGCGGGCATGGCTACACGACACCGAGTTGGACCTCTGACGTTACACGAAAGAAGCAGCATAGCAGCCTCTCATTACCCAGAATCCTCTCTGTGGTTTTGTTTGTGTTGAGGTCTTTAATGCAGCTTCAGCGTCGATCAGCTGCTACTTCGTGTTAGAACCAAATATCGGTCCCTCGCATGTTCTCCCAGTAATCTGCTGGTTTAAAATGTGACATCTAGTAATCTCATACATGGTATTATGATTCTTTCAAATGTAATGGTTTGTAATCTGATGGTAACATGACGTCTGGTCATATCTGGTCACGTGATGTTGAATTGTCTGTTGTCTGATGTAGCCTGTAGAGATACATTAAAATGGAAGTACTTTATTCATCTCAGATGGGAAGTTATTGTTATATCATCTGCAGTGTAATGCTTTGTAATGTGACATCTGGTGATCTGACATCAGCCCGCGGTTCATCGTCTGACGTCTATATAGTCCGGTGATGTCTGGTAATTTGATTGCGGTCATCGACACCGACATGTCCTCCACTGATGGTTCGTCTGGTGGTCTATCCCATAATCTGACGTGATGAGATGGGTCTTAATGTGTCCCCTGGTATCAGATCTCTTGTGATCTCCTAGTCTGACGTCTGAGCTCCGTGAGGAGGATGGATGATGAGAGGACTGCGGGGGGGGGGGGGGCCTCATTACTCCTCCACGGTGGCAGATGTCTCCTCCACCGGCGCCTCGGAGGTGTCCCGGACATCTGGAGCGACAGCGCCCGGGGCCGTTATACAGAATGGGCTCAGGTGGCGCGGCGAGAGACGGGCCGTGGATAAACACTCCTTATTGGTCTGACAGTGATGGAGGGGTGTCTCGTTGGGGGTCACGGGAGATGCCGCAAAACATGGGGGCGAGGGGAAGGACACCAGCGTTTAGGTTCCTCCACAGACACAACAGGACACACAGGACCCACTTCCATTGACACTTCATTCACACCCAAGACATCCTTTGATTGTTTTGGTGTTTTTATATTTGGTGACACCAGAGTTCCCCAGGTACCACGTCATCGACTACAGTCGTAGTCGAAGCGCCTCTGTCCAGACCCTGAAACTGTCCTCTCTCTGATCAGCCCAAGAGCTTCATAATGCCTCGCTGTATTCTAAAATACTTTTATTATCATAATAACAACATAACTTTAGTTCATTTTGGGGTTTTCTAAGCAAGAGTTATATACAGTTACAAAGTTGTCAAAGTTATTTAAAAAATGACAGTTTTACTGCTGTGAAATCACCGAAGTACTAGCAAAATACCACAAATTAAATTACCAAACAAAGAACAAAACTAACAATCAGAAAAAAGTTCTAAATGCTTTCGAAAACCATGGAAACACTAATTTGAAGGGTGAGATATGTACTTTATATGTAATGTACTTGTGCTGTGCAATGACACATTTTAATCTAATATGTAACCTAGTAGTGAAACATATCAGTCCATAATCGTGATAAACTCACTGAAAGTTCTCTTAACTGAAGAACAAAAATGACCACTCTTGCATTGTGCACTGTCTTACTTACAAAGACTACTTTGAGGCTCTCTGTGGAACCTGACACAAGGACGTCAACTGTACCCTAAACCCCCTGTTGGGATGAAGCCCCACGTGGGAGGAGCCTGTCCAGTGTACCCTAAACCCCCTGCTGGGATGAAGCCCCACGTGGGAGGAGCCGGTCCAGTGTACCCTAAACCCCCTGCTGGGATGAAGCCCCACGTGGGAGGAGCCGGTCCAATGTACCCTAAACCCCCTGCTGGGATGAAGACCCACGTGGGAGGAGCCGGTCCAGTGTACCCTAAACCCCCTGCTGGGATGAAGCCCCACGTGGGAGGAGCCGGTCCAGTGTACCCTAAACCCCCTGCTGGGATGAAGCCCCACGTGGGAGGAGGTCCAGTGTACCCTAAACCCCCTGCTGGGATGAAGCCCCACGTCGGAGGAGCCGGTCCAGTGTACCCTAAACCCCCTGCTGGGATGAAGCCCCACGTGGGAGGAGCCAGTCCAGTGTACTCACTGTACTCTTTAACGGCTCCACTCCCCTCCACCACAACCGCCTATAAACGCCCGCCGCGACCATAAGAGTTTACCCTTTCACGGCTTCACCCTTTTATAGGATTTTATAAGGCGCTTCACATCTGACTTTCATCTGGACAGTGGATAAAGTTGTGTCATTGAATATTTTCATGGGCCTCTTTTTAATCGGCTCTTAGGGAAGAGAGTGTCGTTTCATCCTAGTACTTCATACTTACATCATAATAATAGTGTCCAGGGTATTCAACGCCTTGCCCACAGGCACAGCCTACCTGTAAGCATCCGAGAGCAAGATGTCTGACCAGTACCTGCTCCGAAATGACCTGTCTCTGTACTGTCTTACCCCTACCTGCTCCTTAATGACCTGTCTCTGTACTGTCTAACCCCTACATGCTCCTAAATGACCTGTCTCTGTACTGTCTAACCCCTACCTGCTCCTAAATGACCTGTCTCTGTACTGTCTAACCCCTACCTGATCCTTAATGACCCGTCTCTGTACTGTCTAACCCCTACCTGCTTCTTAATTACCTAGCTCTGTACTGTCTAACCCCTACCTGCTTCTTAATGACCTAGCTCTGTACTGTCTAACCCCTACCTGCTCCTTAATGACCTGTCTCTGTACTGTCTAACCCCTACCTACTCCTTAATGACCTGTCTCTGTACTGTCTAACCCCTACCTGTTCCTTAATGACCTGTCTCTGTACTGTCTGTCCACTAGCTGCTCCTTAATGACCCATCTCTTCACTGTCTAACCCCTATCTGCTCCTTAATGACCTGTCTCTGTACTGTCTAACCCCTACCTGCTCCTTAATGACCTGTCTCTGTACTGTCTAACCCCTACCTGCTCCTTAATGACCCGTCTCTGTACTGTCTAACCCCTACCTGCTCCTTAATGACCTGTCTCTGTACTGTCTAACCCCTACCTGTTCCTTAATGACCTGTCTCTGTACTGTCTGTCCCCTAGCTGCTCCTTAATGACCCATCTCTTCACTGTCTAACCCCTACCTGCTCCTTAATGACCTGTCTCTGTACTGTCTAACCCCTACCTGCTCCTTAATGACCTGTCTCTGTACTGTCTAACCCCTACCTGCTCCTTAATGACCTGTCTCTGTACTGTCTAACCCCTACCTGCTCCTTAATGACCCGTCTCTGTACTGTCTAACCCCTACCTGCTCATTAATGACCTGTCTCTGTACTGTCTAACCCCTACCTGCTCCTTAATGACCTGTCTCTGTACTGTCTAACCCCTACCTGCTCCTTAATGACCTGTCTCTGTACTGTCTAACCCCTACCTGCTCCTTAATGACCTGTCTCTGTACTGTCTAACCCCTACCTGCTCCTTAATGACCCTTCTCTGTACTGTCTAACCCCTACCTGCTCCTTAATGACCCGTCTCTGTACTGTCTAACCCCTACCTGCTCCTTAATGACCCGTCTCTGTACTGTCTAACCCCTACCTGCTCCTTAATGACCTGTCTCTGTACTGTCTAACCCCTACCTGCTCCTTAATGACCTGTCTCTGTACTGTCTAACCCCTACCTGCTCCTTAATGACCTGTCTCTGTACTGTCTCACCCCTACCTGCTCCTTAATGACCTGTCTCTGTACTGTCTAACCCATACCTGCTCCTAAATGACCTGTCTCTGTACTGTCTAACCCCTACCTGGTCCTTAATGACCTGTCTCTGTACTGTCTAACCCCTACCTGCTCCTTAATGACCTGTCTCTGTACTGTCTAACCCCTACCTGCTCCTTAATGACCCCTCTCTGTACTGTCTAACCCCTACCTGCTCCTTAATGACCCGTCTCTGTACTGTCTAACCCCTACCTGCTCCTTAATGACCTGTCTCTGTACTGTCTAACCCCTACCTGCTCCTTAATGACCTGTCTCTGTACTGTCTAACCCCTACCTGCTCCTCAATGACCTGTCTCTGTACTGTCTAACCCCTACCTGCTCCTTAATGACCTGTCTCTGTACTGTCTAACCCCTTCCTGCTCCTTAATGACCTGTTTCTGTACTGTCTAACCCCTACCTGCTCCTTAATGACCTGTCTCTGTACTGTCTCACCCCTACCTCACCCCTAAGGGGGGTTGGCATACAACTATTGAGCTGGATCAAAGGCTTGGCAGCTCCTGGTTCAACACCTCTGGCTTCCTCTGCCTGCACGAGAGTTCCTCTGTTTCCGTGCTGGAGATGGGGGTGGTGGAGCCAGGTGGTCAAGACTTGCATCATTGAAGTGAAAGACAGTGTCTTAGGGGCAGTCCTAAGAAGGAATAAATACTGAGTGTTGCCAGCATTACGGTGGACTTCCCTATCCTCACCTCATAGGATTCGGGGCTCCCGACAAAGCTTTGTCTGTCTGTTGTCTGTCTGTTGTCTGACTGTCTGTCAATTTGTCTGTTTGGCCACTTGTCTACTTGTCTACTTGTATTTGTTCATTATGTTCTGCTTGCTTGATAAATCTTCAAACTTAATTGAGTTCATGTGTGACAGTTGTTATTGATTGATAATTTGCCTTCTTATTCACGTTATTTCCACCACAGAGGCGACCGCTCTACCTCCTGAGCTATACTGCCACCTAGGTCTAACACCTGATAACTGCAGGTGTGTGACTTCACAAGCCTTTTCCTCTGCTCCCACAGGACCCTGGGAAAACCCTCTGATTGTGCCGATCTCTTTAAAGTCATTAACTAATGTTTGTTACACACTGTTTATTTTGTATTTTTCACTGTGGCGTGAGGAACGTGACGGTGTGTCGTGAGCTCCAGGTCAGATCTGTTTCCAGTGGGCTGGGATTGGAGTGTGGAGCTGCTCTGATTAACCAGACACTGGACTCCACGGCCCCTCCACCCTCTCCACCCATTCTCAGGGCGGGGTTGCAGGTGCCGGGGCCGTGATATGGCCTTAGGAGAACCAGAGATAAAATTAACTATTACCAGCGGTTTGATTGAACTGTCAATCTCCCCGGGCCGTCCGTCTGGGACAGACTCCACCGGAGCGGAGGGGTTATTTCACTTGTCTTCCGTGTTGTCGCCATGGGAGAATGAGGCAGCCTGTGCTATCTATATAATGCTTCTTCTACTCCATATTCAATGTGAACCCACCGTGAGGGAGATCCAGCTGCTCTGCTTCCATCCTGGTTTGGTTGGTCTTAGCTACAGCTTCGTCTTAATGAATGTATTTTGTCAGGGTTGGAGGGATGGAGGCAGGTTGATGCGTCATGTTTAGGTCCCTCGTGTTTGAGAGTGACGTAGGTAAATATTGACCATCGGTTTGCACGTTGTAATCCGCCGTCCATGAAGGAACTACCAACTCCGACAAACAAATGAAGCCCGGCCTCGGGTCGTCCAGAGGTCATGTGTTAATTGAATCCACGCCGTGGTCCTTCAGCTTGGGGCCCTTGTGGCACTCCGAGGCCCCGATGTCCGGGTCCTTTAGTCTCCGGCCTCGCTCCCTACAGTAGGTCCCCCTATTGTTGTGGACTGTTGACCCCAGCAGGTAGGTGTTCTCATCCCTGTCTAAAATAATGACTACGCCAGGCTAAGCATCTTCTGGATGGCTTCAACCTTTCGTTTCGTTTTAATACGGCCAGATGAACACAGTTTAGTTTAGACCTCCAACCGAGTGGAAAATCAATTCAGTCTGAAGGAAGAGGGCTTAGCATAAATATAATTATATATATCTATATGTTCAATCTCAGCATGACATGAATCTCAGCATCCATCGTACCCTCACAGCGAGACACGTCCATACATCTCTCTTTCCCCTCGGAACCCCCCCCTCCCCAAACCCATCCCCCATCCATAAACCTCCCCAGAAAATATGGACTTGGAGCCCCTCCCCCTCCCCCTGCACCACTCGGAGATGCTGGGAGAGGATGGATTTTTCGGCTATTAGCGAAGCCGCATGCAGAAGAGAAGCTAGCCGGTGGGCCGCTAGGTGATTTATCCGCCGCGCTGTATGTGCTAATGGATGACACACACAGCCATCCTGAGCAGCGTTTCTACTTGATAGCTAAACTTTCCAACACTCTCATTAAGAGACCAAAAACAGGGGCTGCTAATGGGAGCCCGATGATTGTTTTGTGCTTCATGTGCAAAACGCACCGGTGTGATATGAGCTAATCACCGTTTAGCTAATATTAGCTAATCACCTTCGCCAGCCAGAAGGAGGTTCTTGGTGAAAGTGGGACTTCTTCAGGCTGCAACCGATGTTTGTGATCAATTCTAAGGGAAAAGGGTCTCTTAAGGGTTTTTAACCCTCTCTATCTGGTGTTTGGCCCCCAGTGGGCTGTTCTTAAGGCCCCCCAGGTTCCAGGTGATTTACCGCTGTGGACGAACCCCGGGCCGAGCACTTCCCCGAGGGTAATTGTATGTGACAGTGATAACGCCCCCGCGCACTCCCTCTCACTCTGAACAATGCACTTCTGAGAGTGCGCACGTGGGGAAGTACACTCACAAGCGTGTGATTGCGCACATGCATGTGTCAAACACACACACACACACATGTAGGCTATACTTGGTACTGAATGTGACTAAAGTATTGTATAGCGTGTTTGTGTAAATACAATAATACATGTTCTTGGTAAAGAGACAGAAAAGACTCAGCAGCATTTACATAATTCATTTTAAATAATTACACATTTAATTGAGTATAGAAGTTTTTATTATTATACATAAGATATTATAAGATGATAAACCTCTCCTGATTACAGCTGCTTCTGTTGTTGTCTGTGTTTTTGTTATGTTATTTGTCATGAGTCGACTCTCTGGTGTTTGGGTGCGGTTGTGTCTGATCAGATTTCAAACCATCGGCATTAGCCAATCACTGGTCCGCAGTATTAGCCAATCACTGGTCCGCAGTATTAGCCAATCACTGGTCCGCAGTCTTAGCCAATCGCTGGTCCACAGTATTAGCCAATCACTGGTCCGCAGGATTAGCCAATCACTGGTCCTCAGTATTAGCCAATCCCTGGTCCGCAGGATTAGCCAATCACTGGTCTGCAGTATTAGCCAATCACTGGTCCGCAGTATTGCGAGCGCCTCTCCGTCCAAGGACGATGCACGTGTTGTGAAATATTCCCATGGCTTTGATCAAGGAGACCACTCTCTGTACGGGAGGAGAGCATGCTCACCTGTTTACAACATCAACATCCAACATCTACAGATTGTTCTCAGAGGGATGTTTCCAGCAATTGTTTTTGACCATAGATATTCAGCAGATGCTCTTATCCCGTTGCTATGGAACCGAATAAAAGGCTTGACGTCTCGCTGAAGGATGCCTGTAGGTTGGGGATAGATGATGAACCAGTCTTTGGGCTGCTCTATAAACCAATGTCTTACTTCTAAATAGCATGCGGTCACATGAAGGAATGATTGCGGTCGTGTGGCCTGGCAGGGCTGAGACCCTGGAAGAGCCTTCAGCCAGCGGGTTCACTGGAGGCCAAGGCTCCTAGCTCCTGCTTCCTCTCCTCACAGCTGCTTCCTCTCCTCACAGCTGCTTCCTCTCCTCACAGCTGCTTCCTCTCCCTCACAGCTGCTACCTCTCCCTCACAGCTGCTTCCTCTCCCTCACAGCTGCTACCTCTCCTCACTGCTGCTTCCTCTCCCTCACTGCTGCTTCCTAACGATAATGCCGGCTTTTATATAGCGCTTTTATCCAAAGCGCTTTACAAGTCATGTAAAGTCCTCACATTACCCATTCATACACCGACGGTGGAGTCAGCCATCAAGGAGACAGCCAGCAGGTCAGGAGCAGTTAGGGTTAGGGGGTCTTGCTCAAGGACACCTCGACAGTTTTTGCTAGGAGGAGCCGGGGGAACGAACCATCGACCGAAGGTTGTGAGGCGACCGCTATACCTCCTGAGCTATACTGCTTCCTCTCCCTCACAGCTGCTGGTAAAAGGCCAAGAACATCCTTTAGGAGAAACTGCTTCAGAGTCTGTTACAAATGGAGGTAAATTCAATCTTAGTAATGCAATTGATGTGTCGTAGATCTGAATGTCTTCAGGCATGATGCTAAAGATAGAGCGACATATCCAGTATGTGTTGAGCTGCTCTGTTGGTGAATGATTCAAACCATCTGGAATGTTCCTCACGGTATGAGATGTACTGTTAACTGTTCAGGAACGAGATACAAGAAGAATGAAAAATGACATACACAATTACATACAATATAAACAGTTTGCCATTCCGTCCAAGATGTCATCACAGAATAAACATTGTCCAAAATAATTACAGAACTATTGTTCCACAGAAACTCATTTCCCTCTTTATCTTATTTCCAACAGAATAATGAAAGGCAGGACGGTTAGCAGCCTAATGGAGCCTCTGAAGCTAATGGGGCTCGGAGTTGAATGGGCCACTATTGTCTTTAAAGAAACTGTCAAATCGACTTTGAACTTCAAATATATATAACAATAATATACTTTCTACTAGATGACACATTTCAACACTACGCTGCTAAGACTATGTGTGTGTGTGTGTGTGTGTGTGTGTGTGTGTGTGTGTGTGTGTGTGTGTGTGTGTGTGTGTGTGTGTGTGTGTGTGTGTGTAGGCACCTGTTCCCCACAAGATTAGCAATCGCAAGACCATCAGATATTTAATAAAAATATCATTTGAAAGAAAATTTGTAAAAATAGAGTATATATCATATATGACATATATATATATAAATATAATATATATATATATATATATATATATATATATATATATATATATATATATTTATTTATTTATTTTTTAAATATATTGGTTTGAATAAATTCCTGGCCGAGGTGTTGAATTATATATCAATCCCTTCCCAGCACAATAGGAGGAGATGAAACAGCTCTCTCCATCCAAGGCTCTCATATGTATCCTTTATCACTCTCCCGCTGCGGCCCGGCGGCTTCCTAAATCTCCAGGCTCCATGGCAGCAGCATGATCCACTGTTCTGAATACGCAGCTTTTAATGGTATTGGGACCCCTTCTGTTTTCTCTTTACACTAAATCGCTAGGCTCTGTAATCGCATCTCATGGCTTCTCCTATCACTGCTATGCGGATGACACTCAACTGTTTCTCTCCTTTCCCCCTCAGAAACCCAAATAGCAACACGCATCTCGAAATGCCTGGCCGACATCAGCAGATGGACAGCCGCCAACCACCTGAAGCTCAACCTTGACAAGACTGAGCTCCTCTTCATACCGGGGAAAGACTGCCCTCAGATGGACCTACTGGTCACCATCGAGAACACCCAAGTCTCCCCCTCAACCACAACAAGAGACCTTGGTGTGGTGGTAGATGACCAGCTGTCCTGCAATGCCAACGTCACCGCGGTGGCCCGATCTTGCAGAATTGCCCTCTACAACATCCGCAGGATTCGGCCCTTCCTCACACGTGAAGCGGCCCAGATCCTGGTCCAAGCGCTCGTCATCACCCGCCTCGACTACTGCAACTCTCTCCTGGCGGGACTCCCCGCCTCTGCAACCAAGCCCCTCCAACGCATCCAGAACGCAGCAGCACGCCTGGTATTCAACCTACCGAAATTCTCCCACGTGACCCCTCTCTTCCGCGAACTCCACTGGCTTCCGGTAAATGCTCGCATCAAATTCAAGATTCTGGTGCTGACCTTTAGGGCAGTCAATGGAACTGCCCCGGCCTACCTCCAGGCGTTGGTCAAACCCTACATCCCAGCCAGAGCGCTCCGCTCAACTTCTGCCAGGCGACTTGTTCGACCTTCACTAAGGTCAACCAAACATCGCTCGTCCAAAACCCAGCTCTTCACGGCTCTGGCCCCACAGTGGTGGAATGAACTCCCGTCTCATGTCAGGACGGCAGAGTCCCTCGCCAGCTTCCGCAAGAGACTCAAGACCCACCTGTTCAGAGTCCACCTGGACTCTCCTTTGTGAAACCCCTAAACTTGCTTAAGTCCTGACATTAATAGCTCTTAGCATGTTGTATATGTTAGCAAGTGTATGTCCTTAATGTTGTTAACACGCTCTTATCACAGCTACTTAAGCAGGTGACCTAGCAGTACGAAATTGTGTTATTCATCTTGTCAATATGAATACTTGTGAACTGCTGTATTTATATGTTTGCGTACCCCAGTGTTATGCTATTGTCTGCTTCAACTAATGTACACCTTGTAAGTCGCTTTGGATAAAAGCGTCTGCCAAATGCCCTAAATGTAAATGTAAATGTAAATGTAAATGTAATGGAAGTCCATTTCATTAAATCCCACAGCCATGTGCTAAAGCAGCCCTGGAAGGAAGGGGTTGTGCTCTGACCCCAGAGCTTCCCGGGGGGGGCGGGGATTCAGTTGAATCTAATTCAAGTGTGTCCCCAATCTCACCTTTTCTATAAGTATACCTTTAAATAAAAAAAATGTAATTCCCACAATACCGATTTCTTTGAAGCCATGAGTAAACAATACATCAAATAGAACAAGAATAACAAGAATACAATTTTCCTGAATAACGGCCTGGCAGACGACAGCAAATGAGAAAGATATTCTGAAAGATGCATGAGTTACAACGCAATGCACTTGAGTTGTGAACATTTGAGAACCAACTGGTTGTCTAACAAACAACTAAGGCTGGTATCCGACTTTTTAGAGGAGGAAATGAAACAATCCTAAAAACAAACCAAAACAACATGAGATGAACACTAAGACAACAAGCTGCTGCTTTTAAGATGAACTCATGTGTTCCTGTTTGCTGTTTCCTGAGCTCTTTCCTACCCTGTTGAAAACAAGGTGCAGAGTGCACAATGGGGAATATGCTCGCTCCACAAAAATACATTCTAAAGATTGCCATTAAATATACCATGTCAGTGGTAAACTAAGTTAGTGGTAAACTAATTGAGTGGAAGACTAAGTTAGTGGTAGACTAAGTAAGTGGAAGACTAAGTCAGTTGTCAACTAAGTAAGTGGTAAACTAAGTTACTGGTAAACTAAGTAAGTGGTCAACTAAGTTAATGGTAAACTAAGTTGGCCAATGGCTTTAGTTTTGGAAACGTTTGTAGAGTTTGTGTTTTGATCTCAGGACTAAAGCCTCTTTTATTCATTGTTATTCTATAATTTAATTGACATTTAAATAAAAGTGAAGGACTATTATACCAGCACAACATGGATGGACAGCCGGACAGGACAGACTGTGTAACCCATCCAATCAAAGTCCCTTCCCTTCATAGCCCGCCACACCCCTGCAAATTAATACAATTAATACATAAACTCACTAATAATCTCCTGTTGTATCTCTGTCCAAGGCTCCTCTTGCTAATGTCTACTCAAAAAGCCATTTGAACTTCTATTGCTTCCCACAAACTAAGCTGCCAGGGCAAGGCTCCGACTCGGACAAAAGCTTCTTCTTCTTCTGCTGCGGATGAACACCATGCAGGAGGTCTCTGACTGACGTAAGCGCCAGAGGCCTTCAAAGGCTCCTGGACACACAAAAAAGAAAAGAGGTTCTAAAGGAAGGGCAATTAGAGGCTTGTTTACTTTCCTCCTGGATGTAATAAATGACATTTGGTGTTTTTAATGGTTTGGGTTCCACGCCCTGCGGGTGACCGCCAGAAGGCAGCCATTATTCCCGTTGAAGGAATGTGATGATGTGAAATGGGTAGCTGCACACACTTTCTAATTATTAAACCAGATACAGCGATAAATACCTTAATTAATTATCCATTTGTATCAGTTAATATGCAAAGCAGCACAGTAAATAGCCTGGTCTGTTATGGGCTTCCCCGGCGGAACGTTACTGACGGAAATGACAACATGTCAACAAGGACTTTTAAACATTCCTGTTCTTAAGATTATATTATAAAGCAAGCTTTATAGATATTATAAAGCAGGCTTTATAGACAAATATATCACAACACAACACTTTAGAGATGAGTGTCTTGGTTGTGTCTATGCAAATTCACTCTCACTGTCCCAAGGTTAATTGACATCTTTATCTTTCTTGAATTTCATAAATGATGTGGTTAAGTGATTTACATTAAGCTCATATGTTATGTCCATCAGCTCTCATGTTCTGCATTGACCGAGTGTGAACCAACGAGAACCACGACCCCCAGTCGTTTAAAACCAGGACCACTTTCAGGATATCGACGACTCGGTTCCGGTGTTTTGAGAGCCGGGTAAGCCGAGGTCCTCGCTCCTTCCAGAGGACAGATGTCCAGGAGCAAAATAGGACACACACACACACATACACACACACACACACACACACACACACACACACACACACACACGCACACGCACACGCACACACACACACACACACACTACACACACACACCACACACCACACACCACACACCACACACACACACACACACACACACACACACACACACACACCGTGGTCGACGCAGGGAGAAGACGAAGGGGGAAAATAACCACCGTCCGCTTGGGAGAAAATAGGCTGTCAAAGTAAGAAAGTCCATTTCCATTTCATGTTGTCGGTAATGAGTCAGACCGTTTTACACGTTCTCGCACCTCAGAAAAACCTGTTTGACTGAAGTCTTAATAAATGGCGCTGTGAGTCAATTTAAAGGGAAGAGGAGACAGAGCTGAGGGGGGAGTGTGAAGCGTCTGCCCCCTCAGGTCTACCACCTCTCTCTCTACAACCGTTTACAACTCAATAGTTGAGGATAGGAGAGAGACGTGGCTATTTCTATTGACCAGGAGGAATTTAAGTGTACGTTTCATTGAATAAAAAACAACGGGGAGAAGAGAATTTACACTTTGACACCCGCTTGAAAATCCCTCCATTTCTGTCTGCTATATAAAGGAGTGTGAACACAATGAGCTCCAGCATCAACTCCCTGAAAGGAGCATGGTCCTTTCCTCATCACACCGCCTGCTCTACTGGAGCTCTGTCTGTCTGAGGCTCATCTGTCCTCTTCAAGAGGTTCTGGTGGACTACCTCAGCCTCCAAAACTATAGCTGACATTTATGTTTATTTATGTTTTTTTAAGTTTCATCCTTAAAGCGAAATTTGGGGTACGACATGAAGTAACGTGTAAAAAAAAATCTAAATCTTGAGGACTGAATCCTCTCCATTGGTCTCATGTCCACACAGTGAGATGAGGTCCTCTCATTAACCCATCCTAGTATGAGGAGCAGTGGGTATCAGCTGTTGGATATACAGGGGAGCAGAGGAGGTGTCTGGTGCCTTGCTCAAGGGCACTGAGGCAGTGCCCAGGCAACCTTCCGGTTCCAAAGTCCCAACAGACTGAGCTAGCCCACTGAGAAGTCCTCTGACCCTGAACCCCTGGCTGTGTGATGAGTTGTGTTTTTATTTTCTTATTATTCTAATTTGTATATATTTGTATATTTCTACCTATTACCCTAGGCATACCCTTTTTACCTGAATTCCTATACTGGAATGTGATACGTGATATTCATATACTGTATGATATCTACCCATGTTGAACGCACTATCTCGAACATTGGACCAAAGCGTCTGCTAAATGACTGTAATGTAACTTAATGATATCCACATTTAATGAAGAAACTGTTCAACTTTCACTTTCATTTCAATGGGAACAAATAATAATTCCTACATGGCTGCGTCCCATCGGCCTCTGCTTTGCTGCAGTGAAAGGTCAAAGGTGAGGGCCGGGTGTCTCAGGGTTCCTCCAGGTGGGTCTGAAGGTTCTTGTTGTTGTTGTTGTTGTTGTTGTTGTTGTTGTTGTTGTTGTTGTTGTCGTTAGCGACCACAAACAGCAGGGCTATTGACTGGGAGTGCCGATGAATTCCCCCCGGAATATATGACAAGGAACCGTCATGGCTGTTCTTCTTGGTGCTTGGTGACTCATCATTCCAGTAAGCTGGAAGACATTGTTACAGAATAGGACCATCTCTGGTCTTCCTAATGGAGAACAATGGGAAAGATGATACCATGTGTGTGTGTGTATGTGTGTGTGTATGTGTGTGTGTTTGTATGTTTGTGTGGCTGTGTGTGTGTGTGTGTGTGTGTGTGTGTGTGTGTGTGTGTATGTGTGTGTGTGTGTGTTTTCTGTCCTCCCAGCATCAATGGCCGTCATTAAGATTGCGGTCCGCACTTTTTCAAAGGTCAGTGAGGCGGCCCAGCCTCTGGAGGCCGACAGGTTAGCGGAGGTTATTTATGTTGCTATAAGTCCTGCTAGGCGCTAACTGATGGGAGGTTATTTATGTTGCTATACGTCCTGCTAGGCGCTAACTGATGAGGATGTCTCTCTTGCGTTAGCCGTAGCTATACGTCCTGCTAGGCGCTAACTGATGAGGATGACTCTCTTGCGTTAGCCGCAGCTATACGTCCTGCTAGGCGCTAACTGATGAGGATGACTCTCTTGCGTTAGCCGTAGCGATGTCAGGACGGACGTGTGCGTCTGCGCTCTGAGTCAACGTGTGTTTACTGTGCTGAAAATACTAAATAAGACTAAATAACATATTTTTTAAGTTTTCAACAATAGATACTGTAGAGCAGGGGTATTTTTTTATTAAAGGTCCACTTGTGAATTGTAATAAAGGTCAAGGGTCCGGATCAATGCCAATAAAGTGCATGACATAAATCAACATCCATAACATATACACACACATTCAATACACATGACATATACACACACATTCAATAGACATAACATAAACACACACATTCAACAGTGCAGTATTGTGAACTAGTGGAGACATGGCCTGTTGGCCTGTAGCCAACGTCCTGAACCTCACTGACCCAGGGGTTCATTTGCGGTGTTTTCACAATGTTCATGGTGGAAAATCCACTCACAGCAATATGTGGAACCAAACATGATAAGCAAATGAATGACCACCTTTTGAAGGTCGAGAGTGTTCTAACAGGGTGTATTACTGCCTGGTACGGGAACTGCACCGCACTCGAGCGCAGAGTGCTTCACAGGGTGGTGCGGACGGCCCAGTATATCGTTGGAGGTGAGCTCCCCTCCCTCCTGGATATACACAACCAGCGGTGCGTGGCCAAGGCCAAACGCATCATAAAAGACACCCCAGCCACCAACTGTATTCACTGTTACCGTCAGGCAGGCGATACCACAGTATCAAGTGCCGCACAAATAAAACTTAGCGATAGCTTCTACAGTCAGGCCATCAGGCTGCTGAACAAGGGCGTATAGCATATAACAATGTATATTTTATTACATTGATTTATATATATATATTGCTCTTTTTCTGTGCTGATATATTGCATTTTATAAATTGCATTTTTATTTTTATATATTTAACTTTGTACAGTTTTGTACTTTTTTTACTTATTTTTATTCTATTCTGTTATTTTATTTTATTTTTATAACTGCTGTCTGTCGTCGGGTATTGCACATAAGATTTTCACTCACTGCTATACACTGTTATACTTGTGTAAACTGTGAAGTGACAATAAACTTGACTTGACTTGAATTGAGGTGGGGGAATTGTGCTGCAGTAGCCATCTTTGTCCAGAATGTCACAGGATCACAGTCCACATCCTTCAGAGAAACATTTTCCTGGAGATCTATCAGCTCGGTTTGCAGAGATTATATTATTTGTCCACGGGAAGATGCCTCTCTTTCCAAGTCCAGTAATAAAGTCCAAGGCTATGTGGGAAAATGGGCAACTGGGAACGGGAAGGGGGTGCAGGAGACCTTCTTGGAGGGCGATGCGAGGTCTTGCTCCGGGCGCAGGTGGTGCAGGCTACAAACCCCCTGACAGCCGAGAGGGGGAGGAGAGGGGGTTGAGGGGGGCAGCCACCTGGCTGAACCCCTTGATGAACCGCCGCACAAAGCCTGCAAAACCCAGGAAGTGCCTGAGCTGCGTGCGGTCAGTAGGTCGCGGGCATTCTACCACCGCCTTGACCTTGGCGGGGTCTGCACGCATCTGTCCATCCTCCACCACGTTGCCGAGATACGTCACCGAGTTTGTGTGGAAGACGCAGTTCTCTGCCTTAACGTAGAGCCTGTTCTCCAACAGCCATTGTAGCACCAGGTGGACGTGCTGGTGGTGTTCCTCCATGGACCTAGATAAAATCAGGATGTCGTCCAGGTACACCCCCACAAAGATGTTTAGCATGTCCCTCAGCACGTCATTCACAAGGCCTTGGAATACCCCGGGGGCATTGGACAGACCGAACGGCATGACATGGTACTCATAGTGGCCGAGATGGGTGTTGAAGCAGTCTTCCACTCGTCACCCTCCCTGATCCTGACCAAGTGGTACGCGTTACGAAGGTCCAATTTGGTGAACACCCGGGCGTGCGTGAGTGGCTCGAAAGTGGAACTAAGAAGAGGCAGGGGGTACCTATTCTTCACCATGATGTCGTTCAGTGCCCGATAGTCTATACAGGGCCTCAGACCACCATCCTTCTTAGCCACGAAGATGAAGCCCGCTGCGAGGGGCGAAGACGATGGCTTTATAAGGCCTGAGGCTAGGGACTCTGCGATATAGTTGAGCATCGCCTCCTTCTCCGGCTGGGAGACGTTAGGTAGGGCAGCCCCAGGAAGGACAATCATCGATGGGACAATCATAAGGCCGGTGAGGGGGGAGTGAGAGGGCTCTGTCCTTACTAAACGCCAGAGAAAGGTTGTGATACATGTGAGGCACCCCAGTGATATCTGGCGGAGAGGACACAGGCCTGGAACCGCTGGACAGAGACAGGGCGGGATGCAAACAGGTAGCGTGACAAGCTGTACTGCACCCCAAGACCCGCCCTGATGCCCAGGAGATGTGAGGGTCGAGCCTCTCCAGCCAGGGTCTACCCAACACTAGAGGCGCCGTGGGGGTGTGCAAAACAAAGAAACAAATGGACTCGAGAGAGACAGTGAATTCCCAAAAGAGTGAGCATGTGAAGTTCAGTAGCATGCGTAATAGTACCCAAAGAATGCCCGTCTATGGCCCGGAGAGAGAGAGTGCGATCTAATGCCACCAAAGGGACCCCCGTCTGGCGGGCTAGAGTAACATTAAGCAGACACTCGTCAGCACCCGAGTCTATGAGAGTGTCAACGGACAAGGTCTCCGTACCCCAGGCTAAGGTGGCCGGGAAGAGACGATTAAACGTACTACGGGGCGGGGAAAGGGAAGTCTTGCTCACTCGTATGTCCCTTACTGGTGAGCTCGGTCGTATGGGCTGGTTGGGCAGGCTCTGACATAATGTCCCTCCTTCCCACAGTAGAGGCACTGTTGGTGGGACATCCTGTACTCTCTTTGTCCGGACGAAAGGTGGGATCGGCCGATCTCCATGGGCTCTTCGTGCCGGACGTCGGCCTGGCAGCAGATAGCGTGTGCTGGAAAGGGGCAGTGGTCAAGCCCGTGGCGGACTGGGTGGCGGTCTCCGAGGCAGAGTGACCGGGAGCCTGGCGAAGGAACAAACGCTGAGGTCCTTGACGGCCTCGCTCAAACCCTTGCGATAGAGACAGAGAAGAGCTCTATCGTCCCAGCCACTCTCTATGGCTAGGATCCGGTACTCTACCGTGTAATCGGCCACCGAGCGAGACCCTGATGGCAAACTAGTAGCTGGCTTGCAGAATCCTGCCCGTCTAACGGATGGTCAAAGACCGTGCAAAACACTTGCTTGAACAGGGGGTAATCGGTGGCATAACCCCCGTCGCTGTTCACCGCGGCAATTGCCCAGCTAAGAGCTCTGTCGGCAAGGAGGGACATCACAAAAGCAATCCTGGCCCCACCGGAGGAATACATACGGCTGATGTGTGAACAATAACTCGCACTGAGCTAGGAACCCACGGCTCTGGTTCAAATCACCTCCGAGCGCTCTGGGGCTAACTAAGCTGGGCTCGGCGCAAAAGACTGACCCTGCCAGCTGGGACGTAGGATGAACTGGTTCCCGGACCGGAACCTGGGGCTTGATTGGTGCGGACGGCTAATGCGTCCAGAGAGTGGATGCTAGGGATGGAAGCCACCTTGGCGGTGAGGCTGGTAACCGTACTGACGGTAGTCTGCGACGTGTTCTCCAGCACCGCAATCTGGGACTGGACCGAGGGAAAAGCCTTTCCCAGTTCGGCCTGCAGTTGGGTAAGTTCGATGACTTGTTACTATCTTGCGTAACTCGGACGGTGTCTTGCGCCCTGCTTCTGGGTTCCCGGCTTGGCTCATTTTAGGCTTGGTTATTCTGTTAGAACCCAATGAGGCCAGCGAGCCAAATGTGCCAGAGAACCCAGAAGAAGAGACACGGACACTCAAAACAACGGAAAATGTCTTTACTGAAAAATGTCCACAAACCAACAAGGTAGGGTAGGATTGGTTACGTGTTGTGGTCGACGCGGGGAGATGGTCCAGAGGGTGGTACGCGGAGAGGGTCCTTGGAGCGGGGGGGGTTAGGACGGGACGCAACGTAGTCGGAGCTGGAAACACAGGTTCACGTGTAGGAGGGAGCCATAAGCTAATCAATAACCAAGCGCCCGACGCCGGTCAGCCATCTTCTCTCTAATAGTCACAGCTGGAGCTCCATCAGTTGCAATAAACACCACAGTCTTGAGGTCAATTCCCATTTCATTCAGCGGCCATAGCAGGGTTTGAGGCCTAATATGTCCTCACAAAACGTTCCCTTTGCCTCACTTTAACCTAACGAAGTTGATTCATCAACAGCCAGTGCAATCCACTCTGCATTTTTTATGTCATCTATCAGCTGTTCTCCTGGTTGGAGAGGAGTTTGATCAGGGTCTCTGTTTAATTTTCTCAGACATCTCTTGTTTCTCCTTACCCTCCAACAAAGCCTCAGTTACTTCGATCATGCACTCCTTCACTACTTCTGAATCAGAAAAGGAATTTTTGTGCTTGGCCAAAACCCTTACTCTCTCAGGCATTGTCATAGATCAGTCTGTTTGTGGCTTGACAGTATGATTTTAACTGAGTACGTTTTACTGTCCTCACCTCTTTGTTCTGGATATACTACTGTTTAAAATAGCTGTGATTCATAGTGGAATTTCTCTGTCCATTCTTCTTTGAATTCTCAGATCTTTTTATCAACTTTCCTTTGCTTTGGGAACTTTGAGAACGACATGATGCCAGCATTCGCAATAACGTGTGCAGGTCCCTGACTAACAGTGACAACTAATTGTCATAACAATTACGTTGCGCTTCTGATTGGGGGAAAGAAATCGCCCCTCCCCCTCCATAATGCAACCAATGGGAGCATTAGACTTAAATCGAAAGTTAACTTGCAGTAACTTGTGGTCTGCAATTAATACATCCATGTCTGCAATGCGTGTCACGCTTGCGCACACATGTACTATATATTCACGTTAATTATCACAACGCATCAGACACAAGAAAATAAATGAAATAATTATAAACTATTATAAACTAAATATAATTTACATCTAATGTGACACGGGGTCCGGTCCGGATTGATTTGCAGTTTGATCCGGACCCTGGTCCGGAGTTTGAGGAGCCCTGCTGTAGAGTTAGAGTTAGCTGTTATCTTTTTTTCAATATACAATACTGCTGAGGCAGGTTCCTCTGGCTTTCCAAAGTGTACCAAAGTGTAAAGGTTTGATATATTTCATGAATTATTCTACACACATATCACATTAGAAAAGACCGCACGATCGCAACAGAACTACAACAATGGCCACTATGGGGAATTAAACAGGTTGTCTGTGAGTAGCTCGGTTGAGACGACAGAATATAAAGTACATCACAACTGGAAGACCAGGGAGAATGAATTGGTTTGTTGATTCCCATTACTGCTGATGTTCTCCATTCAGGTCGGGGGAAGCAGAGAAGCTCGGCCTTGTCTGTAGGACTTCCACTAGTCTTGTATTGTAATTAAACTCCAAAGTGTTCATATATAATATTTTTTGTATACGCTGTTTTTTTTTCATCTCACAGCGACAGTCAACGACAAGGGGAAAAACAAATATTGAGTATAATAGTATATATTCACTGCCTTTGTTTAAGACTGCAGATCCAAATCCCATCCTAATGACATCTCATCATCGTACTCTTCATCGTACTCTTCATCGTACTCTTCATCGAACTCTTCATCGTACTCTTCATCAAACTCTTCATCGTACTCTTCATCAAACTCTTCATCGTACTCATCATCGTACTCTTCATCGTCTATATGTGTGTGTCTATGTGTATGTCTATGTTATTGTCTGCGTCTGTGTGTGTGTGTGTGTGTGTGTGTGTGTGTGTGTGTGTGTGTGTGTGTGTGTGTGTGTGTGTGTGTGTGTGGTGTGTGTGTGTGTGTGTGTGTGTGTGTGTGGTGTGGTGTGTGTGTGTGTGTGTGTGTGGTGTGTGTGTGGTGTGTGTGTGTGTGTGTGTGTGTGTGTGTGTGTGTGTGTGTGTGTGTGTGTGTTAAAAACAATTTCCTGCTTGATTCAATAAGAACTAACTGCAGTGCTGTGAGCAGAGAGCTCTGATCAACGCCTGTTAATAATACATGAACATGGGTCAATGGTCCTCACAGATCACTCATCAATTCCCTCAGCCTTCAGTATCCACCGCCTCAGATCATGCTTAGAAATACACAGCGAGTAAAATCAACTCTGATGGTCGATGCACAGATAAGGGATTGGGTCATTCTGTGATCTGATTCACGGGATATGATAGAGAGAGAGAGAGAGAGAGAGAGAGAGAGAGAGAGAGAGAGAGAGAGAGAGAGAGAGAGAGAGAGAGAGAGAGAGAGAGAGAGAGAGAGAGAGAGAGAGAGAGAGAGAGAGAGAGGGTTGATATTAATGAGGAGGAACTAAAGAGCATGGGGAGATGTGGAGAGCATTCACATCTCCGAGGAACTGTCAAAATGTATATTCCAGTTCATCGTTCTCCACAGGAGAAACAGGACTAGTATTTTAACAAACGTCGTTAGAACCACATAAGAAATACATTCCCATTCAGCGTAAGGTTGTTATTCCATACAGTGGTTGTACTTTCTTTGTTGACATATCATAAAACATCTTTATTAACATGGATCGGGTTACAGCGCTGAGGTTTCTCTAGAGACTCAACCATCCGCTGGTCACTACGAGCACAAACAAACGTCCACAAACAAACGTCCACAAACAGACCTCCACAACGTCCACAGACGTCCACCGTCCACAAACAGACGTCCACAAACAGACGTCCACAAACAGACGTCCACAAACAGACCTCCACAAACAGACCTCCACAACAGACTCCACAAACAGACCTCCACAAACAGACCTCCACAAACAGACCTCCACAAACAGACGTCCACAAGCAGACCTCCACTCAGGAGACCCGGGTTCATGTCCCATGGCTTTATTTAGACTTTGTCTTATTTTCTGTTATTTTTATAATTATCATTTTTCAGTCACACTTTGGTTAGGTTTAGTCAACACAACTACTGGGTTAGGTTTAGTCAACATAACTACTGGGTTAGGTTTAGGTAACACAATTTATGGGTTAGGTTTAGGCAACACAACTACTGGGTTAGGTTTACGTAACACAACTTCTGGGTTAGGCTTAGACAACACAACTTCTGGGTTAGGTTTACGTAACACAACTTCTGGGTTAGGTTTAGGCAACACAACTACTTGGTTAGGTTTAGGTAACACAATTACTGGGTTAGGTTTAGACAACACAACTACTGGGTTCCGTTTAGGCAACACAACTACTGGGTTAGGTTTAGGTAACACAACTAGTGGGTTATGCTGCCCTCACACCATAGCGATCACCAGTTGCCTATGGTTGCAAATAAAAAATAGTGGTCATAAGTTCCGAACGCAACTCACACGCAACTAATAGGTTTTATAGGTTTGAAGTACGCAACAAGCACGCAGGTGATCGCAGACACACGCAGAGTAAGTTCAGAAATTTTGAACATGTTCAATAATTCTCTGTGAATGCCTGCGATCAATTTATACGCAACAGGGACGCAACAGGTACGCTACGCACGCAACACGATCGCAACAGGTACGCAACTCATAAGTTATGAACGCAGGTCCAAATTCGACGTATCCGGCCAGGTTTTGGGGTCAATTTCATCAGATTTCTTGGTAGCTTTCCCCATGTTGGGGAACATTTTGGATAATAGCATCTGCTAAAATGACTAAATCGTCTAGATATATAGAGACTCGATTGGACAGAATAGGTTGACAAAACTCATCAATATGGAAAAGTGGCTGGTGACAGAAACCCCTGGTAATATTTATTAATACTGTGTGTGTGTGTGTGTGTGTGTGTGTGTGTGTGTGTGTGTGTGTGTGTGTGTGTGTGTGTGTGTGTGTGTGTGTGTGTGTGTGTGTGTGTGTGTGTGTGTGTGTGTGTGTGTGTGTGTGTGTGTGTGTGTGTGTGTGTGTGTGTGTGTGTGTCTGTGTGTGTGAGAGTGTCTCTTCAGTTCAGCCCCTTCCCTCCAGGGCATGGGGGTGAATAGGAGTCCACCAGTGTAATGAGAAGCAGAGGCAGAGAGTGTGGCCACGCCCCCGTCTCGTATCCCCCATCGGCGGATTGGCTCTCTTCCTGGAATACCAGAGCAGTTTTTCTCTCTTTTCTCCGGGTGATGGAAGCAGACATTATCATAGCAGAGAGTTCTCTCCTGGAGGAGGAGAGGACCAGCTCATATATTACAGGAGCATCAAGCTAATAGGAAGAAGTGGGGAGATCACAACATTAAGTCATACTTAGAGGAGGAAAGGGGGGGTTGAGAGAGAGAGAGAGAGAGAGAGAGAGAGAGAGAGAGAGAGAGAGAGAGAGAGAGAGAGAGAGAGAGAGAGAGAGGGAGAGAGAGAGAGAGAGAGAGAGAGAGAGAGAGAGAGAGAGAGAGAGAGAGAGAGAGAGGGAGAGAGAGAGAGAGAGAGAGAGAGAGAGAGAGGTATTTTCTGGGGAGGTGTGCTTGTGGACCTTGGGACCCCAGGATCTAAGCTGGGGGATGAGTGCGTTTGGTCGGGGCCTTGCTGGATCCCACCTCCATAAGCATGGGCTTCTCCCTCTCTCCATGTCTCTTAAACACAGCTATAGACAGAACTTGAGATTGGTTGGTAAAGCACTGGCCTCAGGTGGGCTTGTGGTGTTTGACTGTTGGGGCTGAAATGTAATGGCACCGACAACCTATTTCCCCTCTCACATGAGGTTTTTGGTTTAGATGGAATATATGGAGGTTTAGTTGTGACCACAAATCCAACCACTACAAACCTACTGATACCAGCAATCAGCACTGCTAGTAGATGCTAGTAGATGCTAGTAGATGCTTGAATATGCTTGTAGATGCTAGTAGATGCTAATATATGCTAGTAGATGCTGCTAGATGTTAGTCGACGGGTAGTCGACTAACAAAGAAGTATAAAGTCTCCCCAAAGGTCATGATTCCCAGTGTGCGTAAGTTACAGTACTTGATAGCTTGATTGGTAGTGTGCGTAAGTTACAGTACTTGATAGCTTGATTGGTATTCCATCATTTTGTTACAAGATTCAAGATGCTTTTTTGGCCATTTGCAACAAGTGCAATGGAATGCTTACTCCCCATTCCCTCCCGCAGTATTTTTAAAACAATCCAATAAAAAATGTACATAAAAAGAACAATATAGATAGATGATATTTACATGTTTTGAATTGTGCAAAAATATTTAATTGCATTTAAAGTGCCAGAAGTGCAGCAGCATCATTAATACAGTGCAGTTCAGTGTAGTTACCGTAATGAGTCCAGAAAGTCCAGCAAAGTATGACAGTTTAATTTAAATGATAATATTATGATAGTCTTATTATAGTGTAATGTTAATGACAATGTTATGACAGTGTAATGTTAATGACAATATTATGATAGTGGCTGCACTCCTAGCAGTTCAGTAGCTCACTGCCTGTAGATAAAAACTATCCTTAAACCTGGTAGTCCTTGTACGGATGGTGAGGAACCAGCGACCAGACGGTAGGGGGGAGAAGAGATGGAGCCCAGGGTGGTTGAGGTCCTTAGTGATGGAGATGGGGGAGAAGAGATGGAGCCCAGGGTGGTTGTGGTCCTTAGTGATGGGAGGGGGAAGAAGAGATGGAGCCTGGGTGGTTGCAGTCCTTATGAAGGAGATGGGGGAGAAGAGATGGAGCCCGGGTGGTTGAGGTCCTTAGTGAAGGAGATGGGGGAGAAGAGATGGAGCCCAGGGTGGTTGTGGTCCTTAGTGATGGAGATGGGGGAGAAGAGATGGAGCCCAGGGTGGTTGAGGTCCTTAGTGATGGAGATGGGGGAGAAGAGATGGAGCCCAGGGTGGTTGTGGTCCTTAGTGATGGAGATGGGGGAGAAGAGATGGAGCCCAGGGTGGTTGAGGTCCTTAGTGATGGAGATGGGGGAGAAGAGATGGAGCCCAGGGTGGTTGAGGTCCTTAGTGATGGAGATGGGGGAGAAGAGATGGAGCCCAGGGTGGTTGAGGTCCTTAGTGATGGAGATGGGGGAGAAGAGATGGAGCCCAGGGTGGTTGAGGTCCTTAGTGATGGAGATGGGGGAGAAGAGATGGAGCCCAGGGTGGTTGAGGTCCTTAGTGATGGAGATGGGGGAGAAGAGATGGAGCCCAGGGTGGTTGAGGTCCTTAGTGATGGAGACCTCCAAAGGGGTTCCAAACACTAGAATAGCCAATGGGAGATTATTTGTCTGATAGGTTTTTAAGGAGCCACTGCCACCAGCTCAGCCCGGCTCCAGTGCTGTCATCCAGAATGCATGACGCAATGAATGTTTTACGCTTCCCTCAACTTTCCTCTCCTCTCGCCCGCTAGCCAAAGAAGACAGCCCAAGAACAGTCACCCTTGATTTCATGACAAAACAACCACTGAAACACTTCCCAGCATGCCTTGCTCCACTCACACTCGGGAAATCCGACGAGGTCACAATTAGTGGGCTAAAAATCAGGGAATTGCTGATGGGATTGAAACGGGGAGAGTTCTCCGTTAGCTCTCAACTTGGTCCACACGGCTGCTCCCAGTGGTTTCTCTGAAATCCTGAGGTGAGAATTTGCTAACTATTCTCTCTTTGCATTGCTAAGCTAAGAGTGAATTAGTTTGCTCAACAGGTCTGCTTCCTCCAGCCAGACAGAAGCAGGGCTTATCGTCCTCTGGGACGCTCCTCGTCTCTGGTGTTTGTCTGCCAAAAATGCAACAGCATGAGCAGCCACATATGCGTGGTAACTGATATCAGTGCAGGATTTAATGACGTTAAACAGAGGCCAGTAAGCTCAGTGTCTCCCCCTGGTGGAGACGGGCACAACACCACAGCATAATGATAGTAATCGTAGAAATGCTGGGACCCAATATCATTTTGACGATTTTTTTTTATTGTGGAGAGTTTGCCAGCAGTTTTAAGAGTGAAATATAAAACAAAAATTTACGATAAATGTAACATCTGTTGTTTTAAGTGAGACCTCAAAATTTTACATTAAAATGCAAATGAAGCGTTTTGTTGTTCTGTTGCATAAACTCACTTTTTAATCTCTTTCACTCTTTGGTGGACTTGTGACACCGGCCTTTCCTATCTGTGATTCAGGAAATACATCGTATCTTATCCTAAACGCTTGTGACACATATCAATCATACAATTATCCCTAAACTTTGACCCCTCACCCTCCCTTATCCTCCTTTCCAACATCCTCCACTCTCACCCCTCTCATCTCCCAATCCCCCAAACTCCCTAACCTCCAACCCAAACCCCCTAACCCCCTAACCCCCGATCCACCTAACCTCCTTACCCCCTAACCCCCTAACCCCCTAACCCCCGTTCCACCTAACCTCCTAACCCCCTTAACCCCTGAGCCCCCTAACCTCCTAACCCCCTAACCCCCTAACCCCCTAACCCCCGATCCACCTAACCTCCTAACCCCCTTAACCCCTGAGCCCCCTAACCTCCTCACACCCTAACCTCCAACCCAAACCCCCTAACCCCCTAACCCCCTAACCCCCAAACCACCTAACCTCCTAACCCCCCTAACCCCTGAACCCCCTAACCTCCTCACCCCTAACCTCCTAACCTCCAACCCCTGAACCCCCTAACCCCCTAACCCCCTAACCCCCAAACCACCTAACCTCCTATCCCCTGAACCCCCTAACCTCCTCACCCCCTAACCTCCTAACCTCCAACCCCTGAACCCCCTAACCCCCTAACCCCCTAACCCCCAAACTACCTAACCTCCTAACCCCCCTAACCACCTAACCCCCTAACCCCCTAACCCCCTAACTACCTAACCCCTGAACCCCCTAACCTCCTCACCCCCTAACCTCCTAACCTCCAACCCCTGAACCCCCTAACCCCCAACCACCTAACCCTAACCCCCCAACCCTGAACCCCTAACCTCCTCACCCCTCACCTCCTAACCTCCAACCCCTGAACCCCCTAACCCCAAACCACCTAACCTCCTAACCCCCCAACCCTGAACCCCTAACCTCCTCACCCCCTCACCTCCTAACCTCCAACCTCTGAACCCCCTAACCCCCAAACCACCTAACCTCCTAACCCCCCCAACCCTGAACCCCTAACCTCCTCACCCCTCACCTCCTAACCTCCAACCTCTGAACCCCTAACCCCAAACCACCTAACCTGAGACCTCAACATTTTACATTAAAATGCAAATGAAGCGTTTTGTTGTTGCTGTTGCATAAGCTCACTTTTTAATCTCTTTCACTCTTTGGTGGACTTGTGACACCGGCCTTTCCTATCTGTGATTCAGGAAATACATCGTATCTTATCCTAAACGCTTGTGACACATATCAATCATACAATTATCCCTAAACTTTGACCCCTCACCCTCCCTTATCCTCCTTTCCAACATCCTCCACTCTCACCCTCTCAATGTCCACATCCCCCAATCCCCCAAACTCCCTAACCTCCAACCCAAACCCCCTAACCCCCTAACCCCCGATCCACCTAACCTCCTAACCCCCTAACCCCTAACCCCCGATCCACCTAACCTCCTAACCCCCTTTACCCCTGAGCCCCCTAACCTCCTCACCCCTAACCTCCAACCCAAACCCCATAAGCCCCTAACCCCCTATCCCCCAAACCACCTAACCTCCTAACCCCCCTAACCCCTGAACCCCCTAACCTCCTAACCTCCAACCCCTGAACCCCCTAACCCCCTAACCTCCTATCCCCCCTAACCCCTGAACCCCCTAACCTCCTCACCCCCTAACCTCCTAACCTCCAACCCCTGAACACCCTAACCCCCTAACCCCCTAACCCCCAAACTACCTAACCTCCTAACCCCCCTAACCCCCTAACCCCAAACTACCTAACCCCTGAACCCCCTAACCTCCTCACCCCCTAACCTCCTAACCTCCAACCCCTGAACCCCCTAACCCCCAAACCACCTAACCTCCTAACCCCCCCAACCCCTGAACCCCCTAACCTCCTCACCCCCTCACCTCCTAACCTCCAACCCCCGAACCCCCGAACCCCCTAACCCCCAAACCACTTTACCTTCTAACCCCCTGAACCCCCTAACCTCCTAACCTCCTAAACCCCTAACCTCCTAACCCCCTAACCCCCTAACCCCCAAACCACTTAACCTCCTATCCCCCTGAACCCCCTAACCCCCTAACCTCCTAACACCCCTAACCCCTGAACCCTCAACCTCCTAACCTCCTAACCCCCTAACCTCCTAACCCCCCAACCCCCTAACCTCCTAACCTCCTAACCCCCCAACCCCCGAACCACCTAACCTCCTAAGCCCCCTAACCCCTGAACCCCCTAACCTCCTAACCTCCTAACACCCTAACCCCCTAACCTCCTAACCTCCTAACCCCCCTAACCCCACTAACCCTCTTCACCCCCTAACCTCCCCACCCCTAACCCCCTAACCCCCTTACCCCATAACTTCCTTACCCCCTACACAGCGGGACCCTCCAGGTTTAAAGTGTCCTTATCGATCATCCTCGGAGGGTCTTCCGTCCCCCGTTGGTGTGAGGGAGGGAGAGACGGATGGCTCCTTCATACCTGGACAAGTAGGAGAGGAATAATACACAGCAGTACCTAAAGGGAACTTTGAGGCTATTCAAAAGGCTTTGTATCATTTCAATGTGGGTTGAGTATTAACAGCGTTTACCTTTCCTCCAGTGTTGCCTGCACACAGATCTCCACGCTACTTTAGTCCATGGGATGACGGAGCGTGGGATGAGGATAACACAGCTGTGCTCCAGAGACTCAGAGAGCAGTGGGAACAACTGCAGCCGTTATTCACACTATTCAAGTACAATGGAATGCTCACTCCCCATTCCCTCCTGCAGTATGAATTACTATTATATACTATAAATATAATTACTTTATACTAACAATTCTTTATTAGGTTATACTCTAAACGATGAAATGCTATGCTACTCAATACTATACTATTAACAAGATAGTAGAGTACTCTAATAGATAGTTATAAGATTGTTTTTCACGCTATATCACTAATAGATAGATAGAGATGAGGTTGTTTTTCACACTATATCCCTCATGCGGATAGATAGAGATGAGGTTGAAAAAAGGCAAAGTTATCTGATGAGCCATAGAGTCATATACATGTACACACACACAGTAGCTTCATGGACATCCACACCCGTCCAAACAATTTTAAATCATGCCGTACATATCGTACCATTTCACCATCTAGTTTCCATCATGATTCTGAAACACAGAATCAGAATTTAGAATCTTCCAACTGCCATCAAATCCTTTTAACGGTTGTTTATCAAGACAAAGGGAAAAGCTACTTTATATATGTCACTTCCCTTTGAGAAACGCTCCCCACATGTTTGGTGATTTGTCAAACTAATCTAAAGTAATCACAAACAAGAGATTAGCACTGCATCATCCTCTTAATTAGATGATGGGCTCAAATGGTTTGACTCATCATCCAATAAGGATGCTTCCAGGAGGCCCGTGTTCACCTCCTGAGCACCGGTCTCATGTTAGGAGACGAGGAGGTGTGGGCGCTGTTCTTCTGCTGTTGCCTTTTGCTTCACTGGTTCTCTGGCTGCCTGATGTAATTAAGATCCCCTGCTTAGTCACAGAAGATACAGATAACCCAGAACAGAAGCGGATTATTCAGTGAACAAAATAGTTAAAAAAGTGGCTATTTTATTCATCTGCCTAATGGTGCGCTGTGGGGGCAACGCAAGAGCTGCAATGCTCGGTGTGTTTTAATGTCACAGTCACGATACACTGGAATTAACTTGTGTGTGAAGTAGTAGAGGTACCGGGTTCGATCCCCTGGGGTGTCCTCTTTATGCTGTTTACACGCCATCATTTGTATAGCAAGGCATTAGCACTGCCAGGGTTAGGGGTTCCATTCCCTGTCTAGTTCAACTGGTAGAGCAAGGCATTATCACTGCCAGGGTTAGGGGTTCCATTCCCGATTGTAAGACACTTTGTCAGACACTTTGTCCGACGTTTTGGATAAAAGCATTCTCCAAATGGCTTATTCTCTATCAAACTTCCTTATAACAAACTCTTTTCAATCACTGCTTTTTTGAAAAACAGAAAAAATAGGCATAATATGCATAGAAAATACATTAAATAGAAGAATGCGTGTGTTGTATTAATTTCATGAATAGTGATTCATGTTTCTGTCCATTTGGGACAGAAAACAGTACTTTAGACGTCCTCTTTTAAAAGAGAACATAATTGGCAAAGGGCTATGACTTCCGGATAGTTGGTTTGTTTGGTTCGGCTACCAGGTTCCCGTCAGCCGTATCAGTATCCTTCTAAAGTTCGCTGTTGTTATTATATAATCCGACTGTTGTTTAGCAATCGTTTCTGTTAACACCGATTGCTGTTTTGTATTGTCCTGTATTGTATCTGTCCCCACGTTCGTCGCATCAAACAAGGTAAGTATGGACTCCTGTTGCTCCTGCTCCTGTGCCTTCCTTTTAGATAAGATAGCTCTCCTAGAGAGACGTATCTGTCAACTAGAGGAGGAAAAGATAGCGTCCATTGAAAAGACAGATACACCAGAGAGTGTAGAGAAGAGACCTGCCAGGCGGTCTAATAACGTTAACGCTAACATTAGCATTAGCTCCGTCCAGGGCTCCCTGTCGGCAGCACCCCTTGCGAAGGCAGGCAACCCTCCTCGCAAGTCTCTTTCGGGGGGGAAGACGCTAGTCATAGGCGACTCTGTTACGCGTAAAGTTAAACTACACATGGTAGCTGACGTGATGTGCTTACCAGGGGCCAGGGCTCCCGACATCGAAGCTAATCTTAGGGTGCTGGCATGCGGTAAGAACACACACGGTGTTAGATTAGACGCACCCAACACCGACACTAGTTTTGACAACATTGTAATTCATGTCGGCACCAACGATACTAGGATGAGACAACCAGAAGTCACTAAAAGTAACATAGCTATACTGTGTGACTTCGCCAGAAAGATATCTGCATAGATTAATTCTCTCTGGCCCTCTACCTACCAGGAGTAATAATGATTATTATAGTAAGCATTATAGTAGACTATTTTTCCTGAATTGTTGGCTGGCTCGATATAGTGAAGAGCAGGGCTTAGGTTTTGTAGATAACTGGTCCTCCATGTGGGACCGCCCTGGCATGCTGATGAGAGACGGCCTTCACCCCACTGGGTTAGGCGCCTCAATTACGTAGGCAATTAGCAAACCTGCTAGCAACATACTAGCCCACGTTGCAGAGTCTAGAATACTGAGTGGGTTAACTAGGTTAGTTAGCCTGGGTGATGTAGCACGTAATGCTGACACTGAGGTGCCTCTAGGTTTTTATACTGGTCACAGCAGCAGCAACTGCAAACTGGAGGTTTATAGAACACCTACACCTATCAGTACTGTGGAGCTGCCCCGCACTGTCCTGAGGTGTAAAACCCGCAGGCGAAGGCAAATCTGCAAAAATGTTCCTGTAAACTCTTCCACTGAGATGCGTTGCAATCCAACTCCCTCAAACCTTAATACTCTGGAAGAGCTTAGAATAGGATTCATAAATATCAGATCGCTTTCAACTAAAGCGCTCTTGGTCCATGATCTAGTTGTTGAAAATAGGATAGACATCCTGGGCCTATGTGAAACATGGTTAAAACCAGATGTTTACCTACCGTTAAACGAAGCTACCCCACCCAACTATGTTAGCACACAGTTATCCCGAGAATCCACAAAAGGTGGTGGAGTGGCTTTAATCTCAAGCTCGAAGCAGAAAAATAACTATGCTTTTTCATCCTTTGAAGTTCTTGCTTTCTGCTCCTCAGTACCTACTACAGCAGAAAGGTTAGTAGATTCATTCTTCTTAGCTATAGTATACCGCCCACCGGGCCCATACACACGTTTCGTGGATGAGTTCTCTGAGTTTGCGGCTGACCTTGTAACATATTCTGACAGTGTTTTACTTGTTGGTGATTTTAACATTCATGTTAATAACCCGGCTGATCCTCTTGCAAAGGTTTTTCTTTCTATAACCGATGCCCTTGGCTTTAAACAGCTTGTCCAGCACCCTACCCACAGTGGTGGAAACACTCTGGATCTCGTCTTGTCACGTGGTGTTGATATCTCAGACCTGGCCATCTCACCTTACACCAGCTTTATCTGACCACTTCCTTCTTACTTTCAAGGTGATGGTATCTTGCCCCCGCGATGAGGGCCAGGCTACCTATAGCTGCCGTCGCATCACCCCTGCAACTACTGCATCCATGGCAGCTAAGTTATCCTTCTCACTCGCTCCTCTCTCTGACTTTAGTGGCTCTGTGGGTAGTCTTACTGAAGACTTTAACACGGCCTTATCTGCAGCCATCGACTCTGCTGCTCCTCTTATTGTTAAAAAGCGAACCACAAAACGGCCA
Organism: Muraenolepis orangiensis; assembly: GCA_027704905.1. NCBI lineage: Eukaryota > Metazoa > Chordata > Actinopteri > Gadiformes > Muraenolepididae > Muraenolepis > Muraenolepis orangiensis. The sequence continues at coordinate 1,975,713 of CM051006.1, forward strand.
GCACCTTGGTTCAATGAGGAGACTCGCACCCTCAAACAAAGCTGCAGAAGACTAGAACGCAAATGGCGTTCAACAAAACTTGAAGTCTTTCATCTTGCATGGCATGACAGCCTGCTCAGCTATAAAGCTGCATTAACTACTTCCAGGAACGCCTACTTTTCAAGTGTTATCAACTTAAACAAGAACAACCCTAAGTTTCTGTTTGACACAGTAAGAAGCCTGACACAAAAACAACCTCAAACAGTTGGCTCCTCTCTCTCTGCTAGAAACTTCTCGGAATTCTTTGAGCACAAAATCGAGACTATTAGAAAAGACATTGATGCCTTCCCCACCCATCATCCTGAACATCATGTAAGAGGGGCACTATGTGTCCCTCCTGAAGAAACCCTCCTGCAGTTCAGCACAATCTCCTTGGATGAACTTGCTAAACTAACACAGGCCTCTAAACCCACTACCTGTATGCTGGACCCTCTCCCCACCAAGGTTCTTAAAGAACTTTTCCCGGTCGTTGGGCCTACTATGCTCAACATCATGAACCTATCCCTGTCTACTGGAACAGTTCCATCTACCTTCAAGACTGCTGTGATAAAACCTCTACTGAAGAAGCCCGGCCTAGACCCAGAAGTATTTAGCAACTATCGGCCCATCTCTAACCTTCCTTTCCTTTCGAAAGTACTGGAAAGAATTGTAGCTGACCAAACCATCAATCATCTGATGGTGAACAATTTATTTGAACCCTTCCAGTCTGGGTTTAGAACCTTCTACTCCACTGAAACTGCTGTGACTAGAGTAGTTAATGATCTTCTCCTTACAATGGACGGCAATGCAAGCTCCTTGCTGGTGCTGCTCGACCTTAGTGCTGCTTTCGACACAATTGACCACAGCATTCTCCTTGATCGTCTCATCTATGTTGGCATTAAAGGTTCGGCTCTTCTCTGGTTTAGATCTTACCTCACAAATAGAAAGCAATTTGTTCTTTGTGATGATTCACAATCGAATCACTGTAACCTAAGCTTTGGTCTTCCCCAAGGGTCGGTCCTTGGTCCTCTGCTCTTTGCAATCTACATGCTCCCTCTTGGTGATATTATTCGCAGTTATGGAATAAGTTTTCACTGCTACGCTGACGACACCCAAATCTATATTCCTATCAAGTCAAACGACTCCTCCCAGATCCATAAAGTTGAATCCTGCCTGAGTGCAATTAAAAGATGGATGTCCCAAAACTACCTGCAGCTTAACACAGGAAAAACAGAGATGATAATCATCGGTCCGAAGCAACAACGACCACTATTTGAAGATGTCGCACTGCTGTTTGAGGGCTCTACTGTGGCCCAAAGCTCTTGTGTGAAGAATCTTGGTGTCCTGTTCGACCCGACGCTATCTTTCAGTCAACATGTAAAATATATCACCAGAACTGCATTTTTCCATCTTAGAAACATTGCTAGAATACGACCAATGCTGTCTGCCGCGGATGCAGAGACACTCATCCACGCGTTTATATCGTCTAGACTAGATTACTGTAATGCACTGTTTTCTGGGTTACCGAACTCTGCTACCAAAAGCCTCCAGCTTGTGCAGAACGCTGCTGCTAGACTTTTGACTAGGACCAGAAAGTTTGACCACATTACTCCAATTCTGTCCTCGCTCCACTGGCTTCCAGTTAATGCGAGGTCAGATTTTAAGGTGCTACTACTTACTTATAAAATCCTACACGGATTAGCACCCTCATACCTGAAGGACCTTATTGTTCCCTATTGTCCTTCTCGGCCCCTCCGGTCTTCAGGAGCCGGCCTTCTATCAATCCCAAAAGTCATAAAGAAATCAGCAGGGAATAGAGCGTTCTCCTACCGTGCGCCCTATTTGTGGAACAGTCTGCCACCTGTAATAAGGGAAGCAGACTCTGTTGAAATATTTAAATCTAAACTTAAAACCTACCTTTTTACATTGTCGTTTGGTGCCTAGGAGTGCCCCTCAGCTCTCATTACAGCTAAATCGACCCGTTAGTCAGCACTAACCTACCCCTGCTGCCGATAGGTACTAGACTAGAGGTTCTCTACATGTTCCATGTCCACCCTACCCCATCTAACCATACCGCAGTCTGCTTCTGTTTTCCAGTGTGCTGCTGTGATCCCCACCTGAAGGATACCGGCCAGCACCACACAAATCATCTTCTCATTTTAATATTTGTATATTGTGTATATTATATGTATATTATTATTATTATCTTTGTACTTTGTACATTACTATAAGTCACTTATGGCACCCATTGCACTCCTGAACCATCCCTGGAAGGAGGGATCCCCTTCTACTCTGTGTTCCTTCTCAAGATTTCTTCCTACGTAATTAAGGGAGTTTTTTCTTGCCCTTAGGGGGGCTAGGGTTTGGGGGGTGTTGTAAACATGTGGCATGTGAAGCCCTTTGAGACTATAACTGTGATTAAGGGCTATACAAATAAAATTGACTTGACTTGACTTGGCTATGGCTATAATCTTTGACAGAAATAATTATAGTTACATAATAAACATACATAAACATAATTCAACACAATTCTGATGAGCATATTATTTCTTATCATTCCCATGATCAAACAAACAGTTCCTGACACGGCCTTCCATTTAAGAGCTCCTTCCTCCAGGCTGGAGAGATGCCCCTCGCCTGGCAGGGCTTCAATGTTTTATATAAGGTTTTATTCCAATGTACTTGTTACAAATGGCAAATATATATCTTGTATCTTGTACGCACAATGCACACACACACACAAAGACACACTGATACCGAGATAGAGAGCTATGAATGGTTGGTTCCAATGCACTGGTACGGGGAGTGGATTTTCTAGCGGTTAGGGTTTGACTACCAGACAAAATATACTGTGTTCAAATTTCTGAAGTCTACCGGTAGGCATCCAAGAGCAAGATGCCCCCTGACCCTGAGTGTGTGAGTGTGTGTGTGTGTGTGTGTGTGTGTGTGTGTGTGTGTGTGTGTGTGTGTGTGTGTGTGTGTGTGTGTGTGTGTGTCAGATGGCCATTATGACATCATCATTTAAATTAAACACACAGACAACAACAACAACAACAACCAATCAGAACATGGGCCCACACCCAAGACCCCCCCCCCCCCTCCGTGTCCGTGAGCCGGAGAACCACAACGTACAAACCCAACAGACGGATCCAGGACTCATATGCCAGACGGACGGTGGTGCCAAACCGTCTCTGGTCCGGTTGAATTCATAGTAAAACGTTTACTTTCTCTTGTTATTTCCCCCCCCAGCGTTTTGAGGCATGTGTTTCCGAAAAGTCAGTTTCACATCCAAGCGATGTTGGCAGTTTAATTCATAGTAAAATAACAATATATTGTGTTTTCCCTCCCCCAACAAGTCCAGACCAATTGGAGCACATCGGCATGAGCTTGAGAGAAAGCCAGTGGAGAAATCAACACAGGCGGTTGCCTCTAGCCACGTCCCGCCACGGGAGCTCCTGAGTCCGCCCGTTCGATGCCCTAGCCCTGTTGACGTACGTCAGAACGTCCGTGAATATCAGCGGGGGACCGGAGATAAATTGAGCTGGAAGGAATATCATATATGGGCCCCAAACAAATCATCAATTTCATATGGATCCCAAAGTCACAGCAGCACGGCTGGAATTAACTACAGCCGCAGTCTCTGAGCACTGCTGCTGCTGCTGTGTTCAGATGGTTCACCAATCCTACCTTCTACTATGTAGTTCATTCAGTGGTTGTTTCCCCCAAAGACTTACAGTGATGTGTTTTCTTTCTGGCATTAAGAAGCATCATTAAGGATTGCTGATATTGGGGAATCAAACTCAGTACCTTTGGCCCGGGCGATGACCTTAGCCCCTGCAGCACTGCCCTGGACCGTCCTATCTGTACAGTACAGAGTCCAACGGGGAACTGCTTTGGCGCCGTGACAATTAAATAGTGAAACTTTGCAGCTTTCAGCCTTATCTCTATCTATGTGGATAGATAGAGATCAGCAGTTTTCATACTATATCTCTAATAGATAGATAGAGATAAGGTTGTTTTTAACACAATAACTCTAATAGATAGATAGAGATAAGGTTGTTGTTGTTTTTTTACAACCTTATCTCGATCTATTAGAGATATAGTGTGAAAAACAACCTGATCTCTTGGAGTAAGATTTGCGTCATCCGACGGACCAAAGTCCTGTACCAGTACATATAGTAAATATAGTGTACATATAGTAAATATAGTGTACATATAGTAAACTGTATGTACTGGTTTGGGGGAGGCAGGGAGGTGGTTTGGGGGAGGCAGGGAGGTGGTTTGGGGGAGGCAGGGAGGTGGTTTGGGGGAGGCAAGGAGGTGGTATGGGGGAGGCAGGGAGGTAGTTTGCGGGAGGCTGGTGTGTGATGGCTGGTAATTAATAATTCCCGCTCATGCGCCTGTAGCGCCAGGTTTTTTCATCCTCATTCAGGGTTGAGGTTGAGGTTCAATTGTAGGATAGAAGCCATCAAAGTCCTTTATTACATTAGACAATCACAGCCCAAGCCCCCCCCTGTCCCAATGTCAGATTTGTCCCTCATGTTTTTTTAACCTTATTGTATGCAACCAATTCATTCATAAAACGCTGTCTTCATGGTCCCTTGTTCAGGCAGCAGTGTCTGATGGTTATGCCGCTCACAGCTTGTGTCATCAATGCTTTCAATTAGCTAAAAGTCACTCAAACAGGCATATTAATTATTTTATGCCCTGTGTTCTCCCTGCAAAAAAGGAAGTTTCTGTTTCTTTTATATCCTCAACAGACAAGACTTTATGGTAATGTCAATGTTTTACATCCATGGACTACAAAGAGTCAGAGGCGAGCTGGAGACCTCATTATCGCCCCCTGCTGGTAGACGTCCCCGGGGGATTTAGAGCTGAGCTCCTCCACCGTCCCCTGCTTGGTGGTTGATTCCCCTCCACTGATACACATGTCATGTGTTTTTTGATGTTCCACAGCAGCTGCTGTTTCCCTCATTATTGCAATTGTTCCTTTCTGTTGTTAAGGGCCTTGGGTCGGCCACTGGGAGACGGGACCTTAAGAACGAAAACGCAATACGACAAATCAGCCCTATTGAACGGGAAAATGATGACATGCTTTTCTGTGTCACATTAAGGACTCCGCACAAACAACAGCTTCCTGGGCGCCATTTTCAGCCAATTAACCGTGAGCCAGCTCGGAGCACAATAGAGAAGGCCCCCCCCCCCCCCCTCCATGTATCAAAACTGGACTAGATAACAGAAATGCAGTGCAATGCCGTGCATAACGGCCTCTATTATTCGCCATGTTATTAATATGCAGCCACTTGCTTGTTCATTAAACAAATTCATATCGCGGTTCCGATGGCCAGCAGGCTCCCCAGGGTGATGTGGGATATATTCGTTATGTCCACGACTCGTTCTGTTGGTGCATACATCAGCAGTTACCAAACGAGGGCCCGGCTTTATCAGCCCGCTGCAGGGCGGTGGTGGAGGAGGTGGAGGAGGTGGAGGAGTGGAGGTGGAGGCCTCACCTGGAGTGCTGAGGTCTATTGTTATGATGGATCTGGAACAACAAGAGGAATCAACGGAAGCACATAAACATCGTTCTGTTCCGACCAGCGAGGCGCTAACACTGTGAACATTGAAACATTTCTATAGTTATGGGAGCATTTTGTAATTTCTTGGGTCGGGGTGTAAACTGGACAGGGCTATCTCAGTCTGGACTGAACTCATTATAGAGTTGGCTGTGTAAGAACGTAACAAATACTGGAATGTGCACGTTGTATGCAGTTATAAAACATGAACTGGATGTTTACAACAATCCCCTCATGTCATACTGAGAGAAGATCTGAACCTACAGTTCCTCCTCGTCTCCTGACATTTGATAAGAAACACACCAGGGCGTGGTTAGAATTAGATGAGAGCTCTGATCTTACCTTACCTTACATCTTACCTTATCATCTCACCCCAAGACGGAGTTGGGGTCAGATTTGCGACATCGTGTCATCCGGCAGACAAAAGTAGGGAGAGATGAGGGTGCAGGCAGCACGGAGGAAAGGTAAACCTTGTTCATTTACTACCCACATTGGAATGACACAAAGCCTGTTGAGAATCAGCTGGTGTGGATTTTAATCTGATGCAATGGTCAGTTACGCAGGACCAGTTGTCCCACGCAATACATGAAGGCACAGCGTTGGTGTGGACCACAGGTACCCTGGAATATGAGTGTGTGTGGTGTATGTGTATGTGTGTGTGTGTGTTTGTGTGTGTATGTGTGTGTGTGTGTGTGTGTGTGTGTGTGTGTGGTGTGTGTGTGTGTGTGTGTGTGTGTGTGGTGTGTGTGTGTGTGTGTGTGTGTGTGTGTGTGTGTGTGTGTGTGTATGTGTGTGTGTGTGTGTGAGTGTGTGTGTGATTCAGGCATGCAAAACTGGCATACATACCAAAGCAAGTTATTATTGGCTGTATCGTCTGACTGTTACATGGTGGGGGTTTGGCTGACACAATAAACACAGGCAGTATATGGACCTCCAAATCTGAGGCCATGGTTCTTCGCAGGAAACCGGTGGATTGTCTACTCCAAGTCCTTATCCCAAGTGAAGGAGTTCAAGTATCTCGGGGTCTTGTTCTCGAGTTAGGGGAGGATGGAGCGTGAGATTGACAGGAGAATAGGTGCAGCGGGAGCGGTAAACTGAATGCTGGTAAAATGAGGGGGAGTTGATCACTGTTCATTCACTACCCCATTCTCCCAGCTTCAGAAACAAAGCCAATGATCGTGTCCATCGGTCTCTAGCTGCATTTAATCTGGTACCTGTTTGTCTGACTCCAGTACCTCACGTAGTATAAAACCAAAAAAGAATAACATGAAATATGAAAATATAAATATATATTATTTCATTAACTGATCCGTTTTCAAATAATTTCACATTCTTTAATAGTTTCAAAGTATTCTTAAAAAGTTGGAAGATGTTGGTACCATCGAGTGCATTGAGTGATTAGGTCGCTGGGTAATTACAATCTCAGATATCTCACTGGATGTTGGATGAATGGTGAAATAACAGTCAGGAGGCAGAGCATTCAGGCCGAGTCTTCCTGCGTCTGGTAGGAGAGCGGAGTAGTTAGAGCGGATCAACAGCTAGGCTACTGTCAGCCCCACAGCTAAGTGGGCGTTTGTGCTTCCAAATGGTGAAATGACTAATGATGAAAACCTATTACAGCCTACATTTTCACTTACAATACACGGCATGCAGTGCACTATATTTGGGGAATGTTGCATAACTGCCTGTAATCTATAATTCTTTACCATGAGGACACCACCCGATCAAGAGGTAGATTATACCTGTGATAACCTGGTCTTAGAATGTGTGTGTTTGTTTTGTTCTTAAGTACATTGTTTCCAGCTGCTGGAGGTCCTGTGATGTCACTGGTTCCAGAACTCTCCTCCCTTACCGGCACAATGTCCTTCATCCTCTCTCTCTCTCTCTGTCTCTCTCTGTCTCTCTGTCTCTCTCTCTCTCTCTCTCTCTCTCTCTCTCTCTCTCTCTCTCTCTCTCTCTCTCTCTCTCTCTCTCTCTCTCTCTCTCTCTCTCTCTCTCTCTCTCTCTCTCTCCCTCCTCTCTCTCTCTCTCTCTCTCCCTCCTCTCTCTCTGTCTGTCTGTCTGTCTGTCTGTCTCTCTCTCTCTCTCTCTCTCTCTCTCTCTCTCTCTCTCTCTCTCTCTCTCTCTCTCTCTCTCTCTCTCTCTCTCTCTCTCTCTCTCTCTCTCTCTCTCTCTCTCTCTCTCTCTCTCTCGCTCTCTCTGAGAGACAGCTTCTCAATCTGTGGATCGCAATCTATATAATTGTTTTATAACTTATATTAAATGTATATATATATGTTGTTTTTACAAAACTCTATCCTTATACAGAAAGTGGATCACCACTTCTGGCCAATGGCAAAATGTCCCTATAAAACTAAAAAGTAAAAGATGTTGGCACATTTTGTTCTGCTTTTGGGCTTTGCAGGTAAGAATGTTTCTTATTAAAAGTTTGGTTTTTAATAATTGTAGCTTTTTAATAAAGGAGGACTGGTTCTAAACCCCAGGCAGGCAACAGGGTAACAAACGTCCCCACTAGTAATCTAGTAAACCCTGGCTCTGCTTCTCATCTCTCTAAGTAATGTCTGAGTCCTGCATGGCTGCCATACATATATAACGTCACATGGTCCGGTGGGGACCAATAGAAACATATGCAATTTTATTTGTTGTGGTGGCATATCCAAGCCCAAGTGGGCGGGGCCTAACAATCCAACTTATTACTATTCACATTTAGTCATTTAGCACTTCAAAGTGACTTGTGTGTTTTGTAGATTGTCATCATTAATTAACAGGTAGGCATACCTACCTATACCTACCTATACCGTCCAATATCATAACTACTATCCTAACACAATTTATTATAATATAAATAATCCACCAAAATAGCCCTCTAGAGCAGGGGTTCCCAACCTTTTTCACCCAGAGCCCCCCCAAATGACTCCTGTTGGAATTTGCGCCCCCCCCCCCCCCCCGGAATTTGAACTTTAATTGCCGCTGTTGCCAAGGCAACAGCGTTAATTTGAGTTTCAAAGTCTCAAAAATGCTACAACTACTGTCACAAACTGGATGAATGTAAAGTATTTCGTTAAAGGAGGATGAAAGTGTAATTAAGGAGCACTATTGGAGTGAGCTTTGATGGGTATTGGACTCGGGATTATTTCATTTGGATGCCCGCTGTATGAATAAATTAAAGGACGGCGCAAGTGGAAACAATTCGCAAAGAGATTAAACTGTTTAAAACACATACTCAAAGTAAGCCGGATTTTGCCGATGTGTTTATGTGGATTCAAAAGTCGTAAATAATCTACAAAATGGAGGATACCGATTTGATCGGAGCAACTGTGACAAATAATCCAACTGAAACCGACACCTTACGCGCAGAAGAAACATTTCTATTAAAGAAAAAATTATACATTTCTGTCTTTTTATGCCTTTATTAGCTACTAACTTGCAATTGTATGCATCATATTTATTTAAAATTTCGAAGAACAGGACACTTCAAAATAATAGACTATGCCTAATAAAAAGAATCCACTGCAGTAAAAATGTCCTCACCCCGGGTGGTAGTGGTAAGGTTGACTGACATAAGAATGTCCTGCTTCAAATCTTCCCCATCGATATATTGCACATAAACGATGAGCACAGCCTCGTCTGCTACAGTTGTAGTTTCATCAAGTTGTATGGCAAATGGCCCCTTTCCAAGCTTTTCGAGCAGCTGCAGCTCGCAGTTACTTGCCATCTTGTCAATTCTGTCTTTCACCGTATTGTTTGACAGTGGTACAGTTTTTAGCTTCTCCGCCACCTGCGGGCCGCACAGTTTCTCAACCATTTTAATGCAAGCTGGCTTAATGAGCTGCTCGCCAATGTTGTGCGGTTTCTTTGCCTTTGCTATTAAAAGTGCACATTCAAAAGAGGCCTCGGTGGCCTTCTGTACATCGCTGCCAGCCCTAACAAACTGTTGTTTCTTTATGAAAAAGTCCCGATCACGCCCGACCGTTTCTGGGTGCATGGTCTGTTGGTGTCTCTTCATTCTGCATATCACACACTCTGGGCGGGTTTTGTCCGTTCCCTCCATGAAACCTAAGTTAAGATAGCTCTCTAGGTAGGTCCTCATTTTCTTTTTGATTGCAGATGAGCTGTCATCTCCTTTACGTTTTTCAGACATTTTTAGACAAAATATTCACCTTATGAAGTTGGTCGCTAGCTAGCAAGCACAGCAAACTGTTACTACTACAGAAGCTGACACAGTAACGTCAATGTTGGCGCGAATCGGAGGAGTATCAGATTAATTTGTAGAATTTTTATTAAAATTAATTAATCAATAAATTTCTATATTTTATTGTAATGTAGAGACAAGGCTTTTAGCGACAATCATGTATTGCGTTACAATTATATGTAAAAAACTTTAAAAAACTTAAAAAAAAAAAAAATAAAAATATCGAAATATGATATTAGGCCTCAAATCATCTGAGGCCTGGCGCCCCCCCTGCGATCTTTGGCGCCCCCAAGGGGGCGCGCCCCCCAGGTTGGGAACCACTGCTCTAGAGGACTTAAAGGTGAAACTTTTCTAAATCCTCAGCCATCTAGAGGTCTTAAAGGAGAACCTCTCCTTAACCCTCGTTCGTCTAGAGGACTTAAAGGATAACCTCCCCTTAACCCTCGGCCCTCTGGAGGACTTAAAGGAGTAACTCCCCTTAACCCTCAGACATGAGTCTAAAGGACTTAAAGGAGAACATTGAGAAGGACCCTAGAAGAAGGATTCCAGGGAAATCTAAAAGCCCATCCTTTCTGGGTTTGACAGTCTTTCGAGTGGGTGAGTGACACATCTATTGTGATAAGGACCGTCACAAGCTAAGGGGGATGTCAAGCCAGTGAGAGAATAAACATTGTGTTTTGACTGAGTGTTGTGATTGGACGACATTTTGTAAGAGAGACCCAGCACACACACACACACACACACACACACACACACACACACACACACACACACACACACACACACACACACACACACACACACACACACACACACACACACACACACACACACACACATAGTGTGTGGCCTTCATCTTGACACACTGATGATAATTGAGGAGAAGGAGGAATCTGGAGAGTGGGTTCTCCCATGTCACCCCCATGTCTTCAAACTATTTGGCCGGAGCCCAGAGTTGAGAAGATGTCCTTCCTCATCCGGGGGTAATGACTCGTTATCCACACATCTGTGGCGGCTTAAGTGTTCTGTGATTGGTCCAGTGGATGGAATGATTACGCCGCTCGTTAGCGTGTAGGCTGGGGGGGGGGGGCGCTAGTGAAATAGAGGACAGGTGTGTGTCTTAGTGAAATAGAGGACAGGTGTGTCTCCTAGTGAAATAGGGGACAGGTGTGTGTCTTAGTGAAATAGAGGATAGGTGTGTGTCCTAGTGAAATAGAGGACAGGTGTTTCTTCTAGTGAAATAGAGGACAGGTGTGTCTTTTAGTGAAATAGAGGACAGGTGTGTCTTCTAGTGAAATGGAGGACAGGTGTGTCTTCTAGTGAAATAGAGGACAGGTGTGTCTCCTAGTGAAATAGGGGACAGATGTGTGTCTTAGTGAAATAGAGGATAGGTGTGTGTCCTAGTGAAATAGAGGACAGTTGTGTGTCCTAGTGAAATAGAGGATAGGTGTGTGTCCTAGTGAAATAGAGGACAGTTGTGTGTCATCTAGTGCAATAGAGGAGAGGTGTGTCTTCTTGTGAAATGGAGGACAAGTGTGTGTCCTAGGGAAATAGAGGACAGGTGTGTCTCCTAGTGAAATAGAGGACAGGTGTGTCTCCTAGTGAAATAGAGGACAGGTGTGTCTTCTAGTGAAATAGAGGACAGGTGTGTCTTCTAGTGAAATGGAGGACAAGTGTGTGTCCTAGTGAAATAGAGGACAGGTGTGTCTTCTAGTGAAATGGAGGACAGGTGTGTCTTTTAGTGAAATAGAGGACAGGTGTGTGTCCTAGTGAAATAGAGGACAGTTGTGTCTCCTAGTGAAATAGAGGAGAGGTGTGTCTTCTAGTGAAATAGAGGACAGGTGTGTCTTCTAGTGAAATAGAGGACAGGTGTGTGTGTCTTAGTGAAATAGAGGACAGGTGTGTCTTCTAGTGAAATAGAGGACAGGTGTGTCTCCTAGTGAAATAGAGGACAGGTGTGTGTCCTAGTGAAATAGAGGACAGGTGTGTCTTCTAGTGAAATGGAGGACAGGTGTGTCTTCTAGTGAAATAGAGGACAGGTGTGTCTCCTAGTAAAATAAAGGACAGGTGTGTGTCCTAGTGAAATAGAGGACAGGTGTTTCTTCTAGTGAAATAGAGGACAGGTGTGTCTTTTAGTGAAATAGAGGACAGGTGTGTCTTCTAGTGAAATGGAGGACAGGTGTGTCTTCTAGTGAAATGGAGGACAGGTGTGTCTTCTAGTGAAATAGAGGACAGGTGTGTCTCCTAGTGAAATAGGGGACAGGTGTGTGTCTTAGTGAAATAGAGGATAGGTGTGTGTCCTAGTGAAATAGAGGACAGTTGTGTGTCCTAGTGAAATAGAGGATAGGTGTGTGTCCTAGTGAAATAGAGGACAGTTGTGTGTCATCTAGTGCAATAGAGGAGAGGTGTGTCTTCTTGTGAAATGGAGGACAAGTGTGTGTCCTAGGGAAATAGAGGACAGGTGTGTCTCCTAGTGAAATAGAGGACAGGTGTGTCTCCTAGTGAAATAGAGGACAGGTGTGTCTTCTAGTGAAATAGAGGACAGGTGTGTCTTCTAGTGAAATGGAGGACAAGTGTGTGTCCTAGTGAAATAGAGGACAGGTGTGTCTTCTAGTGAAATGGAGGACAGTTGTGTCTCCTAGTGAAATAGAGGAGAGGTGTGTCTTCTAGTGAAATAGAGGACAGGTGTGTCTTCTAGTGAAATAGAGGACAGGTGTGTGTCTTAGTGAAATAGAGGACAGGTGTGTCTTCTAGTGAAATAGAGGACAGGTGTGTCTCCTAGTGAAATAGAGGACAGGTGTGTGTCCTAGTGAAATAGAGGACAGGTGTGTCTTCTAGTGAAATGGAGGACAGGTGTGTCTTCTAGTGAAATAGAGGACAGGTGTGTGTCCTAGTGAAATAGAGGACAGGTGTGTCTTCTAGTGAAATGGAGGACAGGTGTGTCTTCTAGTGAAATGGAGGACAGGTGTGTCTTTTAGTGAAATAGAGGACAGTTGTGTCTCCTAGTGAAATAGAGGAGAGGTGTGTCTTCTAGTGAAATGGAGGACAGGTGTGTCTTTTAGTGAAATAGAGGACAGGTGTGTGTCCTAGTGAAATAGAGGACAGTTGTGTCTCCTAGTGAAATAGAGGACAGGTGTGTCTTCTAGTGAAATAGAGGACAGGTGTGTGTCTTAGTGAAATAGAGGAAAGGTGTGTCTTCTAGTGAAATAGAGGACAGGTGTGTCTCCTAGTGAAATAGAGGACAGGTGTGTGTCCTAGTGAAATAGAGGACAGGTGTGTCTTCTAGTGAAATGGAGGACAGGTGTGTCTTCTAGTGAAATAGAGGACAGGTGTGTATTCTTGTGAAATAGAGGACAGGTGTGTGTCTTAGTGAAATAGAGGAAAGGTGTGTCTTCTAGTGAAATAGAGGACAGGTGTGTCTCCTAGTGAAATAGAGGACAGGTGTGTGTCCTAGTGAAATAGAGGACAGGTGTGTCTTCTAGTGAAATGGAGGACAGGTGTGTCTTCTAGTGAAATAGAGGACAGGTGTGTCTCCTAGTAAAATAGAGGACAGGTGTGTGTCCTAGTGAAATAGAGGACAGGTGTTTCTTCTAGTGAAATAGAGGACAGGTGTGTCTTCTAGTGAAATGGAGGACAGGTGTGTCTTCTAGTGAAATAGAGGACAGGTGTGTCTTCTAGTGAAATGGAGGACAGGTGTGTCTTCTAGTGAAATAGAGGACAGGTGTGTCTTCTAGTGAAATAGAGGACAGGTGTCTTCTAGTGAAATGGAGGACAGGTGTGTCTTCTAGTGAAA
>CM051006.1:1994288-2016788 GCA_027704905.1 Muraenolepis orangiensis
GAGTAACACACGCTCATTTGGGTTGCAAATGAGCGCACATATTGTTATTCAACTGCCAGCGATGGCTTCGTTGCTGCTTTTGGTCCGGTGTTTGGAGAGAGGCAGGGCGGAGATCAGGGGTACCGGGAGTTTACCTCGGTGGGCCGCGGGGTAACCCTAACCCTGACCGGTAATCAGTACAAAAAACGAACAAAAAAGCTCACATTAACTCAAGTTTAGTATTTGGTTGCATATCCTTTGCATGCCATGACTTCCTGATGTCTGTGATCCATCCACTTCAAAATATTCTAAATATCCTATTTACCTTTTATCCTCTTAAAAGCAATATTATAACCTCTCTGATTTTGGATGGGTGCCTAAGGTAATTAGGTGGGGGGATAGATTCAACTAATGATTCTGGTACAGAATGGACACGTGGTTGGCTGAATAGGTCATCGAGGTACTGGCAGTATCAATGATCTGTCAACATATGTTATAATCAAAGATGCATAAAGCCTCTGGGCTTGTTTGTTACATAGAAACTATAATCATTTAGTTGTAGGCTAATTGGTGTTACATCATTAAGATGATGATAAGATCATTGTTGTTTTTATGGGAAATATTGTCCAATATGACATTCAAATGGGTACTTTTTTGTCAAATAACCTGAGGGTTCTTTTTTTCAGGGTTCTTTAGAGACTTCTCCATGAGGGGTTTTCTAGTCTGTTTTCATATTTAATGTTATATCAAACATGAAGCACGTCGTTCCTGAGCCCAATGATTACATTTTTAGTATTTTATATATAAGTTTCTTATATTATAAAATGAGAATATTATAGCATATATACCATATTGTGATGGGAAATGAGGTTTATGTCTAAACTACAAAAAAACCTAAAGTTCACCTTGACTTATGAGCCAAGATAATATGTACTTTATATTCCCAGGCAGGAAATGTGCCACAACAGAAACTACAGGACAGTAATATAATTAAAAAGAGATCAAAAATAACACTACAATTAACAGAAAGTAAATGCATACTTAACTCTTTATAGACAGTGACATTAATATATATTGTCAACGTTATCCCGACAAAACAAACGCAACCACACATTCATCATAACACAGCTTTGACGTGCACAGTTTAGGCAGTAAGTCACTTGTTACTATAATATAAGTCACTTGTTACTATAATATAAGTAACTTGTTACTATAATATAAGTAACTTGTTACTATAATATAAGTAACTTGACTTAGGAGGAGAACCCAAATGCACGACACGGTGATACGTATCCAAATAAAGATTCTTTACTGATGAATACAGTCACACAAAAATCACTTAGATGGAAAACGCATGAAGCTCAAAAGCAAAAGACTTAACTACAATAACCTGACGGTGGCATGACGTGGAACATGACGCTTGTTCATACACATGAAACAAGTACTCGGCATAACACAACGAGACAGAATATATAATATAATACAATGAACCGGCGCCAAACAAAAGAAGACGCCGCCTATTTAAACACACGGGGCATAACAGGTGGTCCCAGGCAGCCAATCAGACGGCAGGAAAACATGAGGGGGAAATTAACGGTGATGCGCTGCAGCTGCGGGGGAGAACTAACAAGGGGGCGTGGCTATCAGGACGAGGGCTGGGGAAACGATGACAGGAGGTACGTGATCGGGGGCGTGGGAAACGATGACATAAATGCGGAGCGTGAAAAGGGGGCGTGGCTACCTGGACGAGGGCTGTGAACGCTGGGAGGCAGAACTGCCAATCCTGACAGTACCCCCCCCCTCAAGGGACGTCTCCTGACGTCCCCAAAACCACAAAAACAAACGTCCCCAAAACCACAAAAACAAACGTCCCCCTCGTAATGTCCATCTCCTCCGCCGCTTCTTGGAGAGTCCCGCCCTCCTCCGAGGAAGAGCCCTTCCTGTCCCCATACGAGGTCTCCGACGAAAAGGGAGGAAGAGTCTTCCATGGCGGCGGGAACGAATCAAGCGACGGTGACATAAATGCGGAACGTGAAAAGGGGGCGTGGCTACCTGGACGAGGGCTGTGAACGCTGGGAGGCAGAATTGCCAATCCTGACAGTACCCCCCCCTCAAGGGACGTCTCCTGACAGTACCCTTCCCGGGAACAGAGGCACGTTTAACAGAACAAATGCACAATCTTCTCTTTTATGGGTTTTCTTTCTCCTTCGCTTAGTGGTGGATCTTGGGTACAGGCAGTGTCTAGCCTGGTCAATTGGTGCGGTCAAATTGTATTGCATCAATGATCTGTTAACATATGTTAAAATCACAGATGCATATAGACACTGGGCTAGTATGTTACATAGACTATAACAATTTAGTTGTGGGCTAATTGGTGTTATATGAACACAAAAGCGTATAATATACAACGCTGCCTCCCCATCCCGCCCCCTGGAGGGTGGGCTGGTCAGGTACAAATTCCCGGGCCACTTTTTTGCCCCAGTCCGCTCCTGGAAAGAGGTACCGATATCAACACCTCTCTGGATGACATTATTAGGTGGTTTAGTAGAGGTATAATGCACTGCAACCAGCCTGGGCACCATCTCTTCTCCCACCTACTGTCCGGTCGCCGATTACGCAGCATCCGTACAGCAAGGACTACCAGGTTTAAGGATAGTTTTTATCCCCAGGCAGTGACCTACTGAACTGCTAGGAGTACTGCTACTATCATAACATGTCATTAACATTACACTGTCATAACATGTCATTAACATTACACTATCATAACATGTCATTAACATTACACTATCATAACATGTCATTAACATTACACTTTGCTGGACTTTCTGGACTCATTACAGTAAATTAAGTGTTCTTCAATGTACTGCATGGATTCATAATGCTGCTGTAAATGCTTTTGGAATAACAAAACACATATAACACATATCACCCATCAATCACTAAATTGGTTTATGGTATTTTTATAGGATTGTTGAATTTCATACTGTGGGAGAGAATTGGGATTCCATTGTTCTTGTTGCAAAATACAATTCTTGAGTATAGCCAAAGCGCTTCAGAAGTCATGCCTCACATTCACCCACACATTCAACCAACGACGGCGGAGTCAGCCATGCAAGGTCGGACAAAGGGTGTCTTGTTCAAGGACACCTCGACAGTTTTTGCTAGGTGAATCTGGGGATCGAACCATCAACCTTCCGGTTGTTGAGGCGATCGCTCTACCTCCTGAGCTATACTGCCACCGTCATGTAGACACTTAAGACAAATTAAAGAGAGCTACCAACCAGAATTATATATTTGATTGTCTTTGTCAGCTCTACTACCACTGAGAGGAAATATATTGTTAATTAGAAGCAGTAAGTTCAACTTTGACTTTGTGGTCATTTATTCAATAGTTGATTCTGAATTTACACATACTGATTGAGACAGAGGAGATGGGACTTTTTTTCCAGATTGCAAAATATTTGACTTCCTTAAATATTGCACCGCCTCTTAAATTATATAGACTAGGCCTTGCTGTCAATCAAATATTCAACCATTGACAGACAGACAAACAGACAGGTAGACAGAGAGATGCATGGATGGGTGGATAGATAGTTATACCTAGGTAGTTATGTATTCATTGAGTTTGTTTATGTAATAATAGCCAGTGTTTTATGACAAGCCAATGCGCTGTATTCAGCTGTATTGCGTACAACATCCTCTATTGTCCTCGTAATTCACTGGAATGTTCCGGCCTAATGAAGAGCGTTGTAAATTGAATCAGTTATTTTAAACCATAGCTTGTAGCCAGGAAGCTGTACATGTATGATGCTACACATGTGTTAGCGCTGCTTATGGCCACAAGGAGAAACTTCATAAGCTTTCCTTTGTTCTACGAGATGAGAACCAAGTCGTTAGAATTAAACCAAATTTTTTTTCATTTTTACCCGAAAACAAATTTTAAGAAAGATTTTCCAATAAGTAAAACTATGATAATACTTTTTTTTATCAATATTTGTATGTCATTTGTAGTTTTACCTATGATTGACTATTTGGGATTAAGTTTTATTATAATTATTATAACTATTGTTATTATTAACACATTGAAGGCTTCCTGCACTACCATCAGCTGCGGTGTTCATTGGTCATCACAAGCAATGGCTTCTAACGGCCTTTCAAAATCCAGCCGTTTGTGACATCACAAAGTGTCCACCGATGATGGCTCAACCTTACCAGCCTAACAGCGGACCGTACCAACCGGTGGACTGACCCGGCGGACTGTACCAACCAGTGGACTGACCCGGCGGACTGTACCAACCGGTGGGCTGACCCGGCGGACTGTACCAACCGGTGGACTGACCCGGCGGACTGTACCAACCGGTGGACTGACCCGGCGGACTGTACCAACCAGTGGACTGACCCGGCGGACTGTACCAACCGGTGGACTGACCCGGCGGACCGTACCAACCAGTGGACTGACCCGGCGGACTGTACCAACCGGTGGACTGACCCGGCGGACTGTACCAACCAGTGGACTGACCCGGCGGACTGTACCAACCGGTGGACTGACCCGGCGGACTGTACCAACCGGTGGGCCTACCCATTTATCACAGGAGGCTGTTTAACATGCTGTATCCAAGCATGAGAGACTGGTGACGTTAACCCATAAAGAAACACTCCTTCTCACACACACAGACACACACACACATACACACACACACACACACACACACATATGCACACACGCACCCACACACACACACACACACACACACACACACACACATATGCACACACGCACCCCCACACACACACACACACACACACACACACACACACGCACACACACACACACACACACACACACACACACACACATACACATATTATTCAAGAGAATATTTCAGTTGATTTGTCCTTTTAAGAGCACTGACCTTTTTCAATGGAAATATATACGTGTGTGTGTGTGTGTGTGTGTGTGTGTGTGTGTGTGTGTGTGCCTGCCTGCCTGCCTGCGTGTTTGCATGTGTGTGTGTGTGTGTGTGTGTGTGTGTGTGTGTGTGTGGGTGGGTGGGTGGGTGGGTGTGTTTGTGGTTTGTGCGTGTGTCTGTGTGTGTGTGTCTGTGTGTGTGTGTGTGCGTGTGTAGAGAGAGAGAGGAGAGGGAAAGTTCATCTTTACCATGTCATAGTGCAGCGTGTGAGTAGACTCGTGTTTGGCTGTCCTCCTCCGGTCCTCAAACCCCATAACTACACAACCCAACTTCCTGCTGTGGTTTTATTTGCATCAAAACTTTTGGATGTATCCAGATAAAATAAATGTAAATGCCATTTGTACCAAGTACATTGGAATGCTTACTCCCCATTCCCTCCCGCAGTATACATCTTCAAAACAATACAATCAAAATAATATGCTTATGGCCACAATGAGAAACATTATTAGCTTTCCTTTGTTCTGCGAGCGTAAACGTGTTCAGCTGGTCTGGTAGGTTGGGCTCATTGTTGGTGACTGCCCCTGAGCTCCCTTTATAGTTGGAGAGGATCCTCAGACCTTGCCACATATGTCTGGTGTCAGAGCCCCCAAACTGAGTCTTCTTGATGGCTTTTCTGAGTTCATACTTGGCCTTCTTGTAGTGATTGGAGTCCCCTGTTGTTGTTGGTACTCCGTTCCTTAAATTTGTTCCATATGTCAACATACATCCATGGTTTGCGGTTGGGGAATAAGCGAACAGACCTGGTCGGGATGCATTCCTCCACTAGCCTGTTAATGTATGCTGTGACATGATCTGCATGCACAGTAAGGTCAGTGGTCTTGAATACACTCCAGTCAGCGTCATCTGTCCAGCGACGCACGTTCTTTACAACTGTGGGCGTGGACTTTAAATGCTGCTTGTTAACAGGAAGTACAAGCACAGAGGCATGGTCTGATTTGCCAAAAGCCGGCCGTGCAACAGCACGATAAGCGTGGTAAATGGAGGTGTAGCTGTGATCAAGAGTCTTGTTCTGTCTGGTCGGACATGAGATGTGTTGATATTGAAGTTTTCTCACTTCGATATAAAGATTGTCCAATGCAATGTTCGCATCAGCCCGTGGTTGGATGTAAACCACCGCCATGAGAATAGCAGAGAATTCCCTCGGCAAGTAAAAATGTCTCACTTTTTACTTGATTGTCACTAATTCCAGATCAGATGTTGAGAAAGCACCTGAATGTCCGTACACCAGCTGTTGTTCACCAAGCAGCATACGCCCCCACCTTTGTTCTTCCCCGTGGACTCAGCTGTTCTGTCGGTGCGAAAGAATCCCAGTGGTTGCACGGCTTAGTCAGGAATCATCGGACAGGAACGTTTAAGGTAAAAATCTTGGAGCCCTGATGTCGATACGACAGTTCAGTTCATCTGACTTGCTTGTGAGAGACTGGACGTTGGTAAGGAGAATGCTCGGTAGGGCTGGTTTACATCCCCTTCGGCGTGTCCTATCCAGTAGGCCACCAATTGTTGTTGGCCCCCGGGGCTTGGTGGCTCCGGTCGGGGAATGGGCTCCCCTCCCCCCGCTCTCCTTTGTCCCTCTGGTTCAGGACCAGTTAAACATGGACCAGTTAAACATGGACCAATTAAACATAGACCAGTTAAACATGGACCAGTTAAACATGGACCAGTTAAACATGGACCAGTTAAACATGGACCAGTTAAACATGGACCAGTTAAACATGGACTAGTTAAACATGGACCAGTTAAACATGGACCAGTTAAACATGGACCAGTTAAACATGGACCAGTTAAACATGGACCAGTTAAACATGGACTAGTTAAATATGGACCAGTTAAACATGGACCAGTTAAACATGGACCAGTTAAACATGGACCAGTTAAACATGGACCAATTAAACATAGACCAGTTAAACATGGACCAGTTAAACATGGTCCAGATAAACAAGGACCAAATCCTTGTCCTCTAGGTCTCTCTCTCTCTCTCTCTCTCTCTCTCTCTCTCTCTCTCTCTCTCTCTCTCTCTCTCTCTCTCTCTCTCTCTCTCTCTCTCTCTCTCTCTCTCTCTCTCTCTCTCTCTCTCTCTCTCTCTCTCCCTCCCTCCCTCCCTCCCTCTCTCTCTCTCTCTCTCACTCCAGGATGCCTGCAGGTATACTGAGGACACCGGGGGGACACCAGTAGCTTCAGGCTGAGAGTGGAACATAGCCTGCAGTCTACCTGGAGGATGTTCCTCACCATGCCTTTAGGTAGAGTGCAGACATAGGGGATCGAACCCGGTTACACTTTGGCTTAGAGTTCGACTCCCTCTCGCCGCTTTCCCACAAACTTTGTAGCTTTGAACAATGTCAAATGTGTGGGTTGTGAATGTGCCTCCTACTTCCTGTTCCTGTTAACACATGGTGCTCATGGTAACTAAGGTAATGGTGTTCATGGTAACTAAGGTAATGGTGTTCATGGTAACTAAGGTAATGGTGCTCATGGTAACTAAGGTAATGGTGTTCATGGTAACTAAGGTAATGGTGTTCATGGTAACTAAGGTAATGGTGCTCATGGTAACTAAGGTAATGGTGTTCATGTTAACTAAGGTAATGGTGTTCATGTTAACTAAGGTAATGGTGCTCATGGTAACTAAGATAATGGTGTTCATGGTAACTAAGGTAATGGTGCTCATGGTAACTAAGGTAATGGTGTTCATGTTAACTAATGGTGTTCATGTTAACTAAGGTAATGGTGTTCATGTTAACTAAGGTAATGGTGTTCATGTTAACTAAGGTAATGGTGTTCATGTTAACTAAGGTAATGGTGTTCATGTTAATTAAGGTAATGGTGTTCATGTTAACTAATGGTGTTCATGTTAACTAAGGTAATGGTGTTCATGTTAACTAAGGTAATGGTGTTCATGTTAACTAAGGTAATGGTGTTCATGTTAACTAATGTTTAGCGATCGTTTCTGTTAACACCGATTGCTGTTTTGTATTGTCCTGTATTGTATCTGTCCCCACGTTCGTCGCATCAAACAAGGTAAGTATGGACTCCTGTTGCTCCTGCTCCTGTGCCTTCCTTGTAGATAAGATAGCTCTCCTAGAGAGACGTATCTGTCAACTAGAGGAGGAAAAGATAGCGTCCATAGAAAAGACAGATACACCAGAGAGTGTAGAGAAGGGACCTGCCAGGCGGTCTCATAACGTTAACGCTAACATTAGCATTAGCTCCGTCCAGGGCTCCCTGTCGGCAGCACCCCTTGCGAAGGCAGGCAACCCTCCTCGCAAGTCTCTTTCGGGGGGGAAGACGCTAGTCATAGGCGACTCTGTTACGCGTAAAGTTAAACTACACATGCCAGCTGACGTGATGTGCTTACCAGGGGCCAGGGCTCCCGACATCGAAGCTAATCTTAGGGTGCTGGCATGCGGTAAGAACACACACGGTGTTAGATTAGACGCACCCAACACCGACACTAGTTTTGACAACATTGTAATTCATGTCGGCACCAACGATACTAGGATGAGACAATCAGAAGTCACTAAAAGTAACATAGCTATACTGTGTGACTTCGCCAGAAAGATGTGTCGGCATCGATTAATTCTCTCTGGCCCTCTACCTACCAGGAGTAATAATGATGAGCGTTATAGTAGACTATTTTTCCTGAATCGTTGGCTGGCACGATATAGTGAAGAGCAGGGCTTAGGTTTTGTAGATAACTGGTCCTCCATGTGGGACCGCCCTGGCATGCTGATGAGAGACGGCCTTCACCCCACTGGGTTAGGCGCCTCAATTATGTCAGAAAACATAGATAGATGTCTTAGCCAGGCGTGACTTATGCACCTACAGCATGCTGGGACGCAGGCAATTAGCGAACCTGCTAGCAACATACTAGCCCACGTTGCAGAGTCTAGAATACTGGGTGGGTTAACTAGGTTAGTTAGCCTGGGTGATGTAGTGGGTTAACTAGGTTAATTAGCCTGGGTGATGTAGTGGGTTAACTAGGTTAGTTAGCCTGGGTGATGTAGCACGTAATGCTGACACTGAGATGCCTCTAGGTTTTTATACTGGTCACAGCAGCAGCAACTGCAAACTGGAGGTTTATAGAACACCTACACCTATCAGTACTGTGGAGCTGCCCCGCACTGTCCTGAGGTGTAAAACCCACAGGCGAAGGCAAATCTGCAAAAATGTTCCTGTAAACTCTTCCACTGAGCTGCGTTGCAATCCAACTCCCTCAAACCTTACCATACTCTGGAAGAGCTTAGAATAGGATTCATAAATATCAGATCGCTTTCAACTAAAGCGCTCTTGGTCCATGATCTAGTTGTTGAAAATAGGATAGACATCCTGGGCCTATGTGAAACATGGTTAAAACCAGATGTTTACCTACCGTTAAACGAAGCTACCCCACCCAACTATGTTAGCACACAGTTATCCCGAGAATCCAAAAAAGGTGGTGGAGTGGCTTTAATCTCAAGCTCGAACCTCTCCATGAAGCAGAAAAAGAACTATGCTTTTTCATCCTTTGAAGTTCTTGCTTTCTGCTCCTCAGTACCTACTAAAGCAGAAAGGTTAGTAGATTCATTCTTCTTAGCTATAGTATGCCGCCCACCGGGCCCATACACACGTTTCGTGGATTAGTTCTCTGAGTTTGCGGCTGACCTTGTAACATATTCTGACAGTGTTTTACTTGTTGGTGATTTTAACATTCATGTTAATAACCCGGCTGATCCTCTTGCAAAGGTTTTTCTTTCTATAATCGATGCCCTTGGCTTTAAACAGCTTGTCCAGCACCCTACCCACAGTGGTGGAAACACTCTGGATCTCGTCTTGTCACGTGGTGTTGATATCTCAGACCTGGCCATCTCACCTTACACCTCAGCTTTATCTGACCACTTCCTTCTTACTTTCAAGGTGATGGTATCTTGCCCCCGCGATGAGGGCCAGGCTACCTATAGCTGCCGTCGCATCACCCCTGCAACTACTGCATCCATGGCAGCTAAGTTATCCTTCTCACTCGCTCCTCTCTCTGACTTTAGTTGCTCTGTGGGTAGTCTTACTGAAGACTTTAACACGGCCTTATCTGCAGCCATCGACTCTGCTGCTCCTCTTATTGTTAAAAAGCGAACCACAAAACGGCCAGCACCTTGGTTCAATGAGGAGACTCGCACCCTCAAACAAAGCTGCAGAAGACTAGAACGCAAATGGCGTTCAACAAAACTTGAAGTCTTTCATCTTGCATGGCATGACAGCCTGCTCAGCTATAAAGCTGCATTAACTACTTCCAGGAACGCCTACTTTTCAAGTGTTATCAACTTAAACAAGAACAACCCTAAGTTTCTGTTTGACACAGTAAGAAGCCTGACGCAAAAACAACCTCAAACAGTTGGCTCCTCTCTCTCTGCTAGAAACTTCTCGGAATTCTTTGAGCACAAAATCGAGACTATTAGAAAAGACATTGATGCCTTCCCCACCCATCATCCTGAACATCATGTAAGAGGGGCACTATGTGTCCCTCCTGAAGCAACCCTCCTGCAGTTCAGCACAATCTCCTTGGATGAACTTGCTAAACTAACACAGGCCTCTAATCCCACTACCTGTATGCTGGACCCTCTCCCCACCAAGGTTCTTAAAGAACTTTTCCCGGTCGTTGGGCCTACTATGCTCAACATCATGAACCTATCCCTGTCTACTGGAACAGTTCCATCTACCTTCAAGACTGCTGTGATAAAACCTCTACTGAAGAAGCCCGGCCTAGACCCAGAAGTACTTAGCAACTATCGGCCCATCTCTAACCTTCCTTTCCTTTCCAATGTACTGGAAAGAATTGTAGCAAAGCATCAATCATCTGATGGTGAACAATTTATTTGAACCCTTCCAGTCTGGGTTTAGAACCTTCTACTTTAAATGCTTTAAAATATTTTTGCACATTCAACAGATCTGTCAGTCACTTTGCTGTTCTTTTTTGTTCATTTTATTTTTATTGTATATATTATTTTTATGGTATTGTTTTTTGAGATGTTTACTGCGGGAGGGAATGGGGAGCAAGCCTTCTACTGACTTGTTACAAATGGCAAATAAATATCTTGTATCTTGTGATGCGCCGCAGCTGCAGGTGAGAATTAACAAAGGGGGCGTGGCTATCCGGTAGTGTGTAGTGGGAGAGGAGACAGGAATGCGAACTGTGACATACTAGAGATATTTTCTATTCCTTTCACTATGTCCGGATTTTCTAGAGATGGCCAAAGGGAAAATCTTATTTCTTCAATGAACATGGATCAAATCCACACATTAAAGCCTTTTGTTTACCGTATTTTACGGATGATTGTTTTAGCTGTCTGGCTGGTCCTGGGATCAAATCATCTCACATGACGCTACTCAACCAATCATATTGGTTCAGTCAGTGAGCGAGCAGATAAAACACACACACACACACACACACACACACAGAAAGAGGATTATTAAAAGCTGCAATGTGAAGCAAGGAGATAAAGAACACATCTGTTGAGCAATCATACCCACCAAAACTAAAACAATCTATCTAGGAGCCCAATATGATTGATCTGTATTTACCGGTAGCTTTGGGCAGTGCTGCGGGTATTTCACACCTGGAAAAGTTTCATGTATTTAGCCAAGAGCTAAATGCTCTTCTTATCAGCCTCTTTTTAAGAGCTCCAATCAATCGGTTTAGCTTTAATATCAGCCGATAATGATCAGCGGCCGATCGATTGAAGCATCCGTACTATCAACAGTGCAGTTACGTCTCCAGTTACGCAGGTGCAGTCATGTCTTCTGGCTGCTAAATGCGACTTATGTGACGTTCAGATGAGTTGTTTAATATAAGGTGATTGTGGTTCACAAAGTGGTTACACAAACAGGTGGTTATTTCAAGCCGCTGCGTCCGCCTCCTGGCTGACTTTCTCCTGTGAGTTCAGAGGTCAGAGTCTCCTCTCATCGTGAAGAGGCTGGTGGAGAGAAGTGTGCTGTGTCTTTGTCAACGCTGTTGTGTTCAAAACTCACCAAAACCCCCAAACTCTGATTTATTATTCAGCGTTCTGGGGAAGCAGAAACTCCCGTCTCCATGGAGACAGCAGACTGACAGTAGTTGGAAGAACATCAACAACTGATTACATTTCTATTAGGTCATCGTTTGGAGAAAACACAGCATGTGGTACTCGTCATAAACATGGGTCATAAAAACCTCTGTTAACCGGCTGCTGGAAGCTATCATCAATATGTATTTAAATATATATATATATATATATATATATATGTGTAGATATAACCCTGACCTCCAGGAAGAGATCCAGAAGAGTTTCAGATTCACAATAGAAAGACAACCCTTGTTTCAATTGATTCACCATTCAGACCCAGAGGGGATGAGAGGGCATATCCTCAAATATGACATGTTTTATTCAGCCACCTTCATATTTAATTCACAGGGAGATGTTGGAGTGTGTGTGTGTGTGTGTGTGTGTGTGTGTGTGTGTGTGTGTGTGTGTGTGTGTGTGTGTGTGTGTGTGTGTGTGTGTGTGTGTGTGTGTGTGTGTGTGTGTGTGTGTGAGTCCCTGCACTGAACTTCAGCAGATATTATATTTTATTTTATTTTATTATTATTTTATTTTATATTTGTGGTTTTTCACTGCATTTAAAGTATTAAAAAAATGGAACAGATACACAGTGAGAGAACATGCAATTTGAAAGAGAGAGAGAGAGAGAGAGAGGGCGAGAGAGAGAGAGAGAGAGAGAGAGAGAGAGAGAGAGAGAGAGAGAGAGAGAGAGAGAGAGAGAGAGAGAGAGAGAGAGAGAGAGAGAGAGAGAGAGAGAGAGAGATAGACTGTCCTCTCTCTTCTTAAATTACCTCTAGTTTTCCCCCAAGGTGTGTGTGAGTGGCCACTATGAGCCCAAATCCATTGGTGACATCACAAGTGGAGTCAGTGTGTATTGTAGCCTAGTAGCAGAGGCTGAGTATTATGGGATAGCACTCTCTAGCTTTGGTCCCCCATCGCCAGGATGGACGTGTTTGAGGCTTTAAACGAGGCTACTCTTTACGATGTCACAAAGACAAGGGTTCCAAAATGGAACCCGTGACCTCTTGGTGGTAAAATAGGGAACAGCAGCGGCCGTTTAGCGATGGAAGTCCACACCTGAATGTGTTAATGAACTCTCACAGGACTCTCCAGCAGCACACATTCAGGTCAGAATCCAACGCCTCGCTTCAGATGGGATTGTTAATGTTTGATGAGGTCGGAGCAGGTTAAACCAATCTCACTTCAAGATTCAAGATTCAGAATACAAGATGTGTTTATTGTCCGTGTGCAACAAGGACAATGGAATGCTTTCTCCCCATTCCCCCCTCTCGTTTCCTGGAGGAAATGTTCGATCCATTTTGTCTGAGGAATCCCTTACCACTCCTCACACCAAAATTATAAAAATGGTATTATTGATATTGGATCATGTGGTCAATATTTCACACCACCCCTCAGAGTTCGATCAATATTCTGGAGTCCAAGCTGAAAGACCCCCCCTCGTCCAGACAGGAAGTGACCCGCTGTTCCCTGGAGGACGGCAATCACCATATTTTCTTCTTCTTCAATCACTGGTGATGGTGTGGAGTCGTTCCTGTGTGAGCCATGCGTGTTCATTGAGTGACCGAGAGGCACGGCCAACTGGAATCACCTGATGACGTTTAGTAGAATTCTGCACCTTTTCCTTGACAAGCTTCAAGAGAGTCAAACAAGATATTGAAATAGTTACCTATATATATATATATATATATATAGATGGGTAGAGAGAGAGAGAGAGAGAGAGAGAGAGAGAGAGAGAGAGAGAGAGAGAGAGAGAGAGAGAGAGAGAGAGAGAGAGAGAGAGAGAGAGATCCATAAATGTTGACTAATTTGAACGTGTGTCTTTGAATTAAAACAATTATGAGAACCAAATAAATTATAAATCCAATGAGTTAGTTATTAATTCCGTAGCACAGGTTGAATGGGAGGCAGAACATAGCCGACCTTGTGATGTTGAGTCCCTTAGATGTGCTGGTATAGCCATAATGCTATATGTTATATTTAGATCCAATGTCTACTGTTTACTGCTTTACAGTTAGCAGAACTAAAAGTTCCCCCTTCTCCCTCTGGGGAAATTAATTCAACACCAACCGACCACCGCATGTCTGATAGGTAACCTTTACAAACACATCACCAAAGTTCTTAGAGATAACCTTTTGTAATAAAACACAGGAACACACACACACACACACACACACACACACACACAAAACAACCACACGAGTAACTACAAACTGATGGATTGATTATTTATGTATTCCTGTATTTGTGTGTTGTGGAAGTCTGGCGGGCAGTATGAAATAAGGTAGTGTGTGTCTGGGGGATATTAATATTACATGCTTCTGGTACTCATGTCCCAGAGTCGTGCCGCATTCATAGACCTGCACATTCTATCAAGTGTTTTCTAGCCCAGCTAGGTTTACCTTAGCAATGTGGACAGTTACATTCTGCGTTACCTTGTGTTTCTACTACACGTACTATACGTACGCGTATCGTGTGTATATACTGTATCTATAGTTATATATATTTCTTATGATATTTAAGATGTATTACTCCATATATTGTTGATAGTTCTTGTGTTAAGGAATACAGTTGATACAGTTACAACAGGACATTCTTTATCAGCTGCAGGGTAGCTCAGTCTGTTGGGACTTGGCTTGGGAACCGGAAGGTCGCCGAAACACATGGGCAGTGCCACGGTTCCCTTGAGCTAGGCACCGGAGCCCTACACTGCTCCCCGGGCACTGTTTATACAATAGCTGCCCACAGCTTCTAATTATATTGGGTTAAATGCAGAGAATCACATTTAACTGTGTGTGAAAATGTGACCAATAAAGAGGATTCCATCCTCCAGATTTAGATAGTCAGTAAGAAGGGTGGGTCAAAGTGAGGCTGAAAACAGTCGTCAATATTACAATAACTAACTATTTCATTTCTTGTTAAAGAAAACAACTGGTTAGAGTGTAGAGTAGCGTGGAATCAGGAAGTAAGGAAAGCGATTGGTGATCTTGTGGCCTGCTGCAGCCTCAATTTGGCGTTGGGGTTGTGTGTGTGTGTGTGTGTGTGTGTGTGTGTGTGTGTGTGTGTGTGTGTGTGTGTGTGTGTGTGTGTGTGTGTGTGTGTGTGTGTGTGTGAGTGGTTGATGGCTGGTTTATGCAGCCTCACCTGGCCTGAGTTGGACTGATTGGCTGGTGAGGCTGCTCACCTTTGGGTCATTGCTAATCAAGGCCCACAGGTTAAAGCAGCCTCCACCACACACTAGAGGAAGTGCTCTAGCATGTTCCATCTACTCTGTTAACCATCATTCAAACCGGTGCAATAAACTGGATTCCTGATCAGCCTGTGTCCCTCAAGCAGCCATTTTAATGGCTGGTGAAGTTGAAAACTGGCGACATTCCCTTTTAAGTAAACTAAAAATGTATTTCAAAGGTGTGGAGCTCCTTGAGGCCCATGCTGCTTGTGTGTGTTGTGTTTCTGTGAATCTTAACGGTTGAAAGTAGCAAATAGCGAGAGTAGCAAAACATGTCCTAGTGTTCCACGTCGTAACGGCGTGGTCACGGTCTCTGATTATGCTGAAACAGAGAGAAGAGAAGAGGAGAGAGAGCAGAGGAAATCTAAGCCATGATAAATCACAGAAGAAATATTTATTCAATATTTTAAGGGCCCCTATTTCACCACCAGGTGTTATGTCCGAATAACAATCCTTTAATAAAAGCTACAGCCCTGCTGATTAGCGTTGCATGACCAAGACTCACGGATACAGAGGGGCCATTTAGGAATGAATGTCTTTAGTGTTTCATGGTTTAATGTTAGTGCCTTTTCCTCAAACAGTCACAGCTCATAGCACTGAAAACATACCTCACCGTTGTTCAATAGCACACTTATGTTCATAGTTTGTACTCCTAGCCACCGCTAGCAGGAGGGATTGTCCTCTCTGCGGCCTCTCTATCTCCAGACATCCTAGTTACTTTTTACTTGGCTCCACTCTAAAACCCCTCTGATAAAACAGTATGTTGGCATGGCGATGTATGGTTGGTCTCTGGCAACTGGTTGGGGGAAATGGGATCTCCCTCCCAGTGGAAGTGGGTGAGGGTGGAGGAAAGAGTGGTGGAGCTGGGAGGGTGGAGCTGGTAAGGTGGAGCTGGGAGGGTGGAGGTGGTAGTGTTGGAACTGGGAGGGTGGAGGTGGTAGTGGTGGAACTGGGAGGGTGGAGCTGTGAGGGTGGAGGTGGTAGTGGTGGAGCTGTGAGGGTGGAGGTGGTAGTGGTGGAGCTGGGAGGGTGGAGGTGGTAGTGGTGAAGCAGGGAGGGTGGAAGTGGGAGGGTGGAGGTGGTAGTTGTGGAGCTAGGAGGGTGGAGGTGGTAGTGGTGAAGCAGGGAGGGTGGAAGTGGGAGGGTGAAGGTGGTGTGTGGTGGAGCTGGGAGGGTGGAGGTGGTGTGTCATGGTGCAGGTAGGGTGGAGCTGGGAGGGTGGAGGTGGTGTGTCATGGTGCAGGTAGGGTGGAGCTGGGAGGGTGGAGGTGGTGTGTCATGGTGCAGGTAGGGTGGAGCTGGGAGGGTGGAGGTGGTGTGTCATGGTGCAGGTAGGGTGGAGCTGAGAGGGTGGAGGTGGTGTGTCATGGTGCAGGTAGGGTGGAGCTGGGAGGGTGGAGGTGGTGTGTCATGGTGCAGGTAGGGTGGAGCTGGGAGGGTGGAGGTGGTGTGTCATGGTGCAGGTAGGGTGGAGCTGGGAGGGTGGAGGTGGTGTGTCATGGTGCAGGTAGGGTGGAGCTGGGAGGGTGGAGGTGGTGTGTCATGGTGCAGGTAGGGTGGAGCTGGGAGGGTGGAGGTGGTGTGTCATGGTGCAGGTAGGGTGGAGCTGGGAGGGTGGAGGTGGTGTGTCATGGTGCAGGTAGGGTGGAGCTGGGAGGGTGGAGGTGGTGTGTGTGCGGTTGGCGACCGTGTGTAATGTAGACATTTAGTGAGATAAAGGGCACATTAGTGACCAATACCGTTTTCACACTGCATGCGGTATCAACACCCGTCTCAAGGCCCCATCACACCATAACATTCTGGTCAGCGTTCTATGAACGTTCTAATCGTTCAATTTTCGAGCGTTCAAGGTGAGGTGGACACATCTGGCGTGTGACTAACGTGTGACTAACGCATGAATTAGCGTGTGACTAACGCATGAGGAGCGTGTACCAGCGACCAAGTAGGACACCCCTGAAAACTATTAGCGTGTGCTGACGTGTCACTGTGTTCAAACGGGTATAAAACGCGGGGAAATCACAGTGGATTCAGTTGTTCTTGTCACGAGTGGATTGTTCGGTGGGACCCAGAATGCAGACCAAGACACAGTGGAGCTATAACAGAGCTTTATTTCAAGCAAACACAACACAAGAGAGTGATCAGGGACAGTCCAGGGGTCTGGGTACCGGGAGGTCGATCCGCGGAGTACCGGCAGGTAGTAGTATATGTTTTACATTTGCAACAAGTACAGTGGAATGCTTACTCCCCATACTCCCAGTGCAAAGAAGGGTCATTCAGGAGCAGGTAGTGGGTCATGAGGACTGGTTGAGAACCACTGGTCTGTCTACAGGTAGAGTGTGGACATTGGGGAATCGAACCCAACCACTGGACTCTCCCGATATCGCTGGCGAGTAGTCCGGGACGGGAGAGGAGTCTGGGTACCGGGGGGTCGGAGTAGCGACAGGTACCAGACAGGTAATTATAATTACCGGGGAGCTCGTATAGACCGGAGTAACGCGAGACTGGCGGGTGACGCGGGATAGGCAATGAATCTGGATCTCCGGGACATCAGCGTGGCGATTCCGTCCAGAATGTACGACGTAACATGAACAAAGTATGACGTACGACCTAACCCCGGGGTAACGGGGAGCCAGGGTCTATAGACCCCAGGTGAGGGGATTAGCAATCAGCCACGGCAATTGCTGACAGGTGTGTGTGTGCGCCGCCAGCGGTGGCTTGGTCACGCCCCCTGTCAACCACCGTAACCGTGACAGTTCTTCTGGATATTGACAGTAATAACAGTGCACATCATGCCGCCAAGAGGAAAAAAGCGTGTGAGGGGGGCTACTGCTAATCTCCATCTCCATGTCGTCTGTACTCCATCTCCAATCCGAAAATAGGCACACAATGTGGGATGAGTGTATGACTATGAGCACTGGTCCTGACCCCCACACACACTCAAACGCAAAGATTGTGAACGATTAATAACAACCAAGTAACGCTAGGGTAACGACTGACTAACAATAGCCGAACGCGTGCAACGTTTGGCAAACGTTCCATGAACGTTCTCCAGCGTTCTCCAGCGTTTAACGTTAAACGTTGAAGAACGCTGGTCTCCATGAGAACTTTTGTGCATGTTCAAAACTTTATTTTCGGACCAGCGTTCTCCACCGATCACCGACGATCACCGACGATTACCGACGATTACCAGCGTTCACCAGCGTTCACCCAACGCTCTTCTGGTGCTATACCAGCGACCACGGATGATTACCAACGTTTCCTCAAACACTGACCAGAACGTTATGGTGTGACGGGGCCTTTAACTAATATAGGTGTTGATATCGTATTGGTTAGTGTGCATCTTCTGTTCATCGCTTCTGTTCACACTCTCTTCTGATTTGTGATTCGCTGCGAACTCGATACCAGATTTACGTTCACACACGATAGAGAAGAGAATGCCCATTCAATTAGGAGATTGGTAAGTTTTGTGCGAAGTGAAAGTAATGCATATTAAAGATTCTGTTCACACACACACAGGAAGCGAAACCTGTAGTAGTTGTATTGCTTTGCACCCAAACTAGTTACTTGGGGATGGAAACCACCTCCCCAAGGTGGATCAGTTAACGCGCACTAGTTGGGTAGAGAAGGCGCATTACAGTGTGAAAGCAAAAGTGCTGCGAATTCTGAATGCGATTCTGAATGATCTGCTCTGTGTGTGTGTGTGTGTGTGGAAACAGAGAGAGAGAGAAAGTAGATCGAGAGAGAGCGAGTACAGTCGGTGGAGAGAGAAAAAAGAGTGTGTGTGTGTGTGTGTGTGTGTGTGTGTGTGTGTGTGTGGTGTGGTGTGTGTGTGTGTGTGTGTGTGTGTGAGAAATTAAACCCGTGCTCAGGAAAATAGACGTGCGGTGTTTGACTCTGACAGATCAATGGAAGCCCAGTAGAGAGACACACACACACACACACACACACATGGAACACATAGAATATGAGATCAGGTGATCAGAGAACCCGTCCTGATGCGCTTCATCCTCATCTACTGCCCATGTTCCTCAAGCTGTTTAAAGGGCCCCTATTTGACCAGCATAACTGGTGCTACATGACCAGAGAACAACAGTTGGAACAACAGCCCTAGAGAACTGGTGCTACATGACCAGAGAACAACAGTTGGAACAACAGCCCTAGAGAACTGGTGCTACATGACCAGAGAACAACAGTTGGAACAACAGCCCTAGAGAACTGGTGCTAAGGAGGGAATTAATTGACATACTACCCACAATATAACGGTACAAACCTTGTGGAAAACCGCAAAGCAAAGGTTTTTTGTTTGCTGTGAATGCATAACTTTTGTTACACATTTAAACTTACGATAACAAATTTAAACACAATTGCTAACTGGTGTTTGAAATTCATCTACTACCCCTAAATTCCTTTATAACCTTTTAATATGTCATTATTCTGACTGTGTGTGATGCAACGTGTGTAATATTAAGTTTGTAGCGAGGACAAATATCAGTTGCCGATTCTTTTTTTACCACAATATAATTATTATAAAATTATACAAAACTCCCCTGAGATAATTAAACACAGACACCTTGCAATTCGACTATTTCAGCCCTGAGAGCCTCATCTCTCCCTAGGGGCCTCAACTCTATCAAAGAGCCTCATCTCTCCCTAGGGGCCTCAACTCTATCAAAGAGCCTCGAGACCTTCATTTCCACCGAGAAAATTAGACATGGACAGCTGTTCATTTTCCAGAGGCCTTGCCTCTGTCATGTCATGTTGGCTATTTATAAATGTCTGTCCCTTTGCTTTTCTACAGTCTGTCACACGCCAGCTTCTCTGGCCGGCGCGTCATATTTTACTCCACAGTATACGCTAGCACCAGCAGTCACACGTTGGGCTAAGATATAAATCCTTTCACTTATTCAGCATTCTTTCAGCGAGAGGGAGAGCGACCAGCTCCCAAATTAAATAGACTGCTCGGAGCAGGCGGCTCAAGTCAAACAAAAGTCACCCAGCTCTCGCTTATACATATGGATTTGCTATAGGGGCCCAAATCTCTCTGCGTTCTCCTCTTAAATGTGTCAATTGTGTGTAAATAGTTTGCTTGCTGGGGGGGACAGTCTCAGCCATGCTGGTTTTTCGAAACATTTTCTAATTTCTAATCAAAAAAAGGAAGACTGGTTTCAGTGGGAGAAACAGTTTACACGCTAACGGAGTCCAGGCTCATTTCAGTTCTCTCTCTTCCCTGATTGGTTGGGGGGAAATCCAATCATTTTCAAAGCCTAGCTTTTTGGCATTGTCTTCACGACTCTCCCCTAATCACCAACCGCATCTTTCATCCTGATGTGGGCACTGGTTCACCTCACAGATAAAGGGGTTATTCCCGAGAAGGGGGGAGGAGGATCAGGAGGAGGTGGTAGTGGTGGTGATGGTAGACGTAGAGGGTGTCAAACAGGACAGACACAGGGAGCTGGAGGAGGTGAGGGGAGCAGGAGGGGAGGGGAGGGGTGGGGAGAGAAGGAGGGGAGGGGTGGGGAGAGAAGGAGGGGAAGGGTGGGGAGAGAAGGAGGGGAGGGGTGGGGGGAGAAGGAGGGGAGGGGTGGGGAGAGAAGGAGGGGAAGGGTGGGGAGAGAAGGAGGGGAGGGGTGGGGGGAGAAGGAGGGGAGGGGTGGGGAGAGAAGGAGGGGAAGGGTGGGGAGAGAAGGAGGGGAGGGGTGGGGAGAGAAGGAGGGGAGGGGTGGGGAGAGAAGGAGGGGAAGGGTGGGGAGAGAAGGAGGGGAGGGGTGGGGGGAGAAGGAGGGGAGGGGTGGGGAGAGAAGGAGGGGAAGGGTGGGGAGAGAAGGAGGGGAGGGGTGGGGAGAGAAGGAGGGGAGGGGTGGGGGGAGAAGGAGGGGAGGGGTGGGGAGAGAAGGAGGGGAGGGGTGGGGGGAGAAGGAGGGGAGGGGAAGGGTGGGGAGAGAAGGAGGGGAGGTGAGGGGTGGGGAGAGAAGGAGGGGAGGTGAGGGGTGGGGAGAGAAGGAGGGGAGGTGAGGGGTGGGGAGAGAAGGAGGGGAGGTGAGGGGTGGGGAGAGAAGGAGGGGAGGTGAGGGGTGGGGAGAGAAGGAGGGGAGGTGAGGGGTGGGGAGAGAAGGAGGGGAGGTGAGGGGTGGGGAGAGAAGGGGGGAGGGGTGGGGAGAGAAGGAGGGGAGGTGAGGGGTGGGGAGAGAAGGAGGGGAGGTGAGGGGTGGGGAGAGAAGGAGGGGAGGTGAGGGGTGGGGAGAGAAGGGGGGAGGGGTGGGGAGAGAAGGAGGGGAGGTGAGGGGTGGGGAGAGAAGGAGGGGAGGTGAGGGGTGGGGAGAGAAGGAGGGGAGGTGAGGGGTGGGGAGAGAAGGAGGGGAGGTGAGGGGTGGGGAGAGAAGGAGGGGAGGTGAGGGGTGGGGAGAGAAGGAGGGGAGGTGAGGGGTGGGGAGAGAAGGAGGGGAGGTGAGGGAAGCAGGAGGGACGGTGAGGGGTGGATGGAGCAGAAGTGGATGGTGATTAGGGGAGAGTCGTGAAGACAATGCCAAAAAGCTAGACTTTAGGAGAAGAGGAGAGGTAAAGAGGGGTTGGGAGGTGAGGAGGGAGGTCAGGAGAGGGGTGGGGGAGAGGCAAGGAGATTAGGTGGGTAGTTGGGGGGACATTTAAGCAGGATGTGCACACTCAGCAGTCATCCTCCTGGGTGTTGACCAGGGGATTGTGATCATAGGCCCTTCGCCTCCTTCTCCTCCTCACCCACCTTCTAAGGTGGGTGAAGTCTTGGTTCCGTCATCGACACCCATGAGTTATCCTACCACTGCTATGCTGATGACACCCAACTAATCTTGTAGTTTCCCCCCTCTGACACGCAAGTGGAAACACGCATTGCTGCGTGCCTGGCCGACATCTTTGAGTGGATGACGATGCACCACCTAAAGCTCAAAATGGACAAAGGGATGTCCGCACCGAGACCTGGCTGTCACCATTGATGATGCTGTGGTGACACCTACCTACGACTGCAAGGAATCTAGGTGTGACCCTGGTCACCTAACTGTCGTTCTCGGCAAACATCGTATTGGTGACACGCTCCTGCAGATTCCTCCTCTACAACATCAAGAGGATTCAGCCATTTCTCACAGAAGAGGCTGTGCAGGTGCTCATCCAGGCTCTTGTCATCTCCTGTCTGGACTACTGCAGCTCCCTACTTGCTGGTGCCCCAGCATCTGCCATCAGACCCCTGGAGCTCATTCAGAAAGCTGCAGCTCGCCTGGTGTTCAATCACACA
>CM051006.1:2021788-2094288 GCA_027704905.1 Muraenolepis orangiensis
CTCTAACCCTTACCTGCTCCTTAATGACCCCTAACCCCTACCTGCTCCTTAATGACCTCTAACCCCTACCTGTTCCTTAATGACCTCTAACCCCTACCTGCTCTTTAATGACCTCAAATCCCTACCTGCTCCTTAATGACCTCTAACCCCTACCTGTTCCTTAATGACCTCTAACCCCTACCTGCTCCTTAATGACCTATAATCCCTACCTGCTCCTTAATGACCTCTAACCCCTACCTGCTCCTTAATGACCTCTAACCCCTACCTGCTCCTTAATGACCTCTAACCCCTACCTGCTCCTTAATGACCTCATACGGCCTACATTCATCTGAATTATTGAAGGCTTTGTATTATCTTCCTCTCCTGTTGTTTTGCTTTCTGCCTGGAAGGTTTCTTTCATCTTTCCTCCAACTGGATATATCAAAGTGATGCCACTCAAACAGTTGTGTTTTCCTCCAATGTGTGTGAGTGTTATTTCTGAGTCTGGTCTCTGTGCTCCTGCTTGTTTTAATATCCAAGTCCTCCATTGTTCAGTAGCAGCGCCGCTAACTGTTTCTCATCTTTGTTACGTTTGTGGTTACTCTCACGGTTCATTATAGACAAATGCAAATAAGTGGATCCAAATAGGTTTGACGATTCAGGGCAAACAAAGTGTGACGTGAAGCACGACACACGCACGCACAAATTAAAAGGAGCATAAGCCAGGCAGATGTTCCCTTAAATAAATATCACTGCATCCCCGCCCAGAGATGGAGAGCATCTGCTCTGCTTTAGCATTGCTCTCACACACATTAACTTACATTCAACCCAGGGTGCCATCTTGAATTAGGGATGTGCAAACGCGCAGAATGCCTCAACCTCCAGTATCCATGGAGACAGAGATGGGGAAGAGGAGGAAGAGGTGTAGGAGGAGGGAGAGGAGGAGGAGGAGGACGAGGAGGAAGAAGAGGAGAAGGCTTGTTTGTGTGTATGTGTGTCTTTTGTGCTGCAGGGAGAAATGGGCATCATTTAGAGTCTCCTGCCAGCGTGTTGCTGGTCAGTGTGAGGACGCCCACCGGGAGACGGTATAGGATGTGTTAACACAGCTCTGCTCTGCTTGCACACATCTATATCATTTATTTAAACATGGTCTGTAAATAATACAGAACTGCAAAGGCAAATCTAAATAGGAACAAGTGACCTTTAGGATATATTTAAATGTAGCCTCGCCCTCTTTCATAACCCCCCCCTCTATGCCCCCCAGTTTGGGAACCACTGAGTAAACCCTTGTGTGTGTGTGTGATCCATCTGAACACTGTTAGCTCCCACGAGCAGCAGCTAACGCCCGGCTATGTGTCCACTGGGGCTTCAGTACCAAAGTCAAGTCTATTTATTAGCATAGCTTTAAAGGGCCCCTATTGTACCACCAGCTGTGAGTGATTAGCCATTACAAGCCGTTTAAAAAAGACAAAAATTTGCATCGCCATGCACAAATGAGTAGGCTTGCAATGGCTGATCACACACGGTAGGCTGATCTATCCTTCATTCATGAGTGGACACTCCCAGATGTGATGTCACCATGTGATGACAGTCTGAGTCCCATAGGACGGCTTGACGTGGCTTAATTATTCAGAGGGGTGCTGTGGGTGCTCTACTCAGAGGGGGCAGTGGGTGCTCTACTCAGAGGGGGCAGTGGATGCTCTACTCAGAGGGGGCAGTGGGTGCTCTACTCAGAGGGGGCAGTGGGTTCTCTACTCAGAGGGGGGCAGTGGGTGCTCTACTCAGAGGGGGGCAGTGGGTGCTCTACTCAGAGGGGGCAGTGGATGCTCTACTCAGAGGGGGCAGTGGGTTCTCTACTCAGAGGGGGGCAGTGGGTGCTCTACTCAGAGGGGGCAGTGGGTTCTCTACTCAGAGGGGGCAGTGGGTGCTCTACTCAGAGGGGGGCAGTGGGTGCTCT
Source organism: Muraenolepis orangiensis (assembly GCA_027704905.1). Taxonomy (NCBI): domain Eukaryota; kingdom Metazoa; phylum Chordata; class Actinopteri; order Gadiformes; family Muraenolepididae; genus Muraenolepis; species Muraenolepis orangiensis. The sequence continues at coordinate 2,023,725 of CM051006.1, forward strand.
ACTCAGAGGGGGGCAGTGGGTGCTCTACTCAGAGGGGGGCAGTGGGTGCTCTACTCAGAGGGGGGCAGTGGGTGCTCTACTCAGAGGGGGGCAGTGGGTGCTCTAGTCGGAGGGGAGCAGTGGGTGCTCTACTCAGAGGGGGGCAGTGGGTGCTCTAGTCAGAGGGGGGCAGTGGGTGCTCTAGTCGGAGGGGAGCAGTGGGTGCTCTACTCAGAGGGGGGCAGTGGGTGCTCTACTCAGAGGGGGGCAGTGGGTGCTCTACTCAGAGGGGGGCAGTGGGTGCTCTAGTCAGAGGGGGGCAGTGGGTGCTCTACTCAGAGGGGGGCAGTGGGTGCTCTACTCAGAGGGGGGCAGTGGGTGCTCTACTCAGAGGGGGGCAGTGGGTGCTCTACTCAGAGGGGGCAGTGGATGCTCTACTCAGAGGGGGCAGTGGGTTCTCTACTCAGAGGGGGGCAGTGGGTGCTCTACTCAGAGGGGGCAGTGGGTTCTCTACTCAGAGGGGGGCAGTGGGTGCTCTACTCAGAGGGGGGCAGTGGGTGCTCTAGTCAGAGGGGGGCAGTGGGTGCTCTAGTCAGAGGGGGGCAGTGGGTGCTCTACTCAGAGGGGGGCAGTGGGTGCTCTAGTCAGAGGGGGGCAGTGGGTGCTCTAGTCAGAGGGGGGCAGTGGGTGCTCTAACGGACAGACATAATGGCAGCATAACGAGCTTAACAGCTGTGTTTATTTGGATAGTAGGCCTATACTATTTGGTTTTCTATTCCCACTGTTCATGGTGTGATGAATGCTTACTTATTTAGTTTTCTGGTTATTTAGAAGTGGTCATTGTGTTTTTCAGAAAGACCATATTTGTACATGCTGGAATTGTTATTGTAATGTGTGTGTGTGTGTGTGTGTGTGTGTGTGTGTGTGTGTGTGTGTGTGTGTGTGTGTGTGTGTGTGTGTGTGTGTGTGTGTGTGTGTGTGTGTGTGTGTGTGTGTGTGTGTGTACAGTACATTTCAGTTGAAAATGAATGAGGAGAAAAACACAGATAATCACACCGTCATCCACTCAACTGAAAAACAGAACCACCCAGTGTCCTCAGAAAGATAGACATATATTCCAAAAAACATTGAGAACCAAGTGTTGTTGTTTTTTAATCCAGACCTACCAGTTTGGAAATGCAGTGACGGCACATTTAAATGATTTGCATGCTGAAATAACGAAAGTGCCTCATAGTAATAGCAGAATAAATATGAATAGTAATCAATGGAAAACGGTCCAATCACACATTCTCATCTGAGCAGCTCACATTAATATGTTTAATATTCTGGGGTCTCGTGAGGATGATGCAAGGACACAGAATCCCATCATATCTTCCTCCACTTTCCTCTTTCTGTTATTATTTTACTTTTGGGTAAACTTTCACTTGTGCTCCCTATTCGTTCTTCTACTTCTGATGTTGTATTCATTAGTTTGCCTGTTGACTTTTAATTATCAATTGGCCTTGTCATTAACTGGCCTCCTCCTCTCCTCTCCTCTTTTCTCCTCTCCTCTCCTCTCCTCTCCTCTCCTCTCCTCTCCTCTCCTCTCCTCTCCTCTCCTCTCCTCTCCTCTCCTCTCCTCTCCTCTTCTCGGTTCCAAACCATTTGGGCAGGGAGTGGAATGCGTTTTGTCTTAATGTCTTAACACATTGTTAAATCTGTCAATCAGTTGATTAAAAGCTGCATAAAGATTGAATGATGAAATCTTTGATTCATAGATTAATAGTTTAATACTTAATTGAGGAATTGAATACTTGACTTGTTAATTGGTTAAGTTGTTGCTGGTGCCACACACACAAACACACATAAACACTCACACACAGTTAAAAGGGCAAGCATGGAGTGCCTGTAACAAGCTTCACAACATCTTGCAATCAAATATATCAACATCTACAAAACTGGCCTTCTTCAGAGCTTGTGTAGAGAGCATTATTTTATATGGAGTCGAAACCTGGACCATGAAGAAAGACCTACAAGATCACCTTGATGGCACTTACACCAGACTCCTAATGAGGGTGAAGAACATCTTATGGCGACTGCTCATGACCAAACAACATATACGGAAACATTCCACCTATCTCTTCCACCGTCGCTCAACCAAGAGTGCATTTTGCCGGCAACTGCAGTCATGCAAAATAACAGATTGTGTCTGGCATAATATGTTGGAGACTTCTGTGTCCTAATAGAGGTCATAGACCTCTTAACAATATTGATACCATTAGTAGGGACACGGAATATGAAAATGAGGACCTACCTACCATAATGAGGGACAAAGATTCCTGGCGCGGCATTGTGAATGCAATCTGGGTTGCGGCCGCTCTATGAGGATGATGGAGACACGGGACAGGTGAAGGAACACACATCTTCAGTCGGCCGTGAGTCGGTCAATCTTCCAAAGAATGAAATACCATTATGTATAAATGATGGGGAATAGATTGAAGAGAGCTGAGATCCGGGCTCTGAGCGGTCAGCTGCTGGTTTATTCCCATTTGCATATCTCTCTTCAGAAGACAGAAGATCCACTTTAACGAGAGAGACATCTCCTCCATCCTGTTGATGAACTGAGCCGCTCATTAAAGCAAAGCTAACAATGGCTGTTATGAGATCCTGGCCTTGTGCATCCAATGCACAGCTTGGTTGAACACAACTTCAATACATCAGCTTTAAATAACAGTTATTATGTTGTTGTTTAAAAAAAGGTCCTAACCCTGAGACATGACAACAAGCTGTGGTTTTTGGTAGATAAATGCTGGGTGTCAGCAGCAATAAAAATATAGATATATTTTATAAATTTACATTACCGGGCTAATATTAACATTCATTTACTGTGGGGATAATACCAGCTAATTCAATCACAATACATTGAATTTGGTGGAGGTTGGTGGTTTGGATTATTCACGCACAGATAGCTTAGCCTTTCTGCCTCAGTAGCACTCTGTCCGCTATTAGTCCAATCCATTGTGTTCACTGGTACGGGGAGACAGAAACCTGGAGGCTTTACAACTGGCTAACCAGAGGCTGCTTCTCTAATCACACTATATAGTTTGTTGCTGTTTGTTTTGTTCTCTTCTTTGGTTTGTTTGTGTTGAAAGATATCGAGTATGCAAAATACAAAATAAAAAGTTTGAAAGTTAATGATGTGACCAATACTGTACATTTTTCAGATTCTGTCCTTTATATATATATTTATGTATATAAAATGTATATGGTGTCAGAATGTGTATGAATGGGTGAATGCAAGCCACAAACTGTAATTAGTTTTGAGCGGCCACAGGTTACAAAAGCACTCCATTAAATCAGTCCATGTACCATTTATGTCATATCTTATTTCATACTATCTTTACGACCTTCGTAGAGACAGAGAAGAGCCGTGCCTTGTGGGGAGAAACTCACTTTCCCAGAAGGACCAGGTGCACTGCACACTGCACACTGACCACCTGAGACCTGTTGCCTGTTCACTCTGGGATTCAAACCCCCGACATCCTTAGAACGTGATGCCCCCACTCCCCGGAGCCCCCCCCCCCTCCACCCTCGCTCTTCTTATATATACATTTCAGTATATTTTTTGGTCTTTTGTTCAGTCACAGCTCATTAAAGACGTGCTGGAAGTAAGACAGATCTATTCCTGACAGCTGTGCTGCTGGGGCTTCCAAGACACACAGTCGCTGTGTTACATAATGGCCTGAACTTAGGAGAGAGCTTAAATGTGGAGGAAGGGAGGGGAATACTCACTACTATAGTAGTGAGTACTATAGAATAACACTGTTATCATCAGGGGATGAAACCCTGCTTTTAATGTGGAGGGAGAGAAAACACTTCAATAACCTATAGTAGGCCTATCATTTGGCTTCATCAATGACCCACAGGTGTGCAGTCTCACCAGCCAGGCTACGTGAGGCTGCTTAAACCAGCCACCAACCAAACACACACTCCACATACCCCTAACACCAAATTTAGGCTGCGAAAAACCCACCAGCTGAAAGTTACACCCCCCCCCGCCCCCATCCAAAAATAAAACTGAAATGGACTCCACGGTTTAGAAGTAAAACAAGAAAAAGAAAAAAACATGTCCTATCCATCCTCCCCCTTCTGAGTCTTGGAAACCGGAGGCCAGGGCTGCTGTCGTTGACTCTGGACTGGCCGTTGCTGGGTTGTCTGGATGGGCTGGGAGACTTTGTAATGTATTGTGGCTTGGCTTCTTGCATTATGGACTTCCGTAGGCACGGTCTATTTGGTCCCTCTGTGCCTGCCGTACCGGGTGTTCCGCACCGGCTTGAATAAACACACAAGTCTCAATTAACACACTTGTCGATCTCCGTGCTTATACACACTACACAAGTATCTTACATGGTGTCAGAAACGTGTCAAGAACACACCGCGCAACCATGGCTTCTACAGCGTTTGATCACCCTAAGATTGACTGGGAAGCTGCTGATTTATATCAAGAGTTTGAGAGGTTCCGCAGCCACGTGGACTCCGTGTTGGATGGTCCCCTCTCTGAGCTAGAAGCTAAACAACGAGCGGCTGGCTGGGAACGTGGATCGGCCAACAAGGCAGAGAAATCTACAGGACGTTAACTTGGGCCGACGGTGAGAAACAGGATCCAGTCAAAGTTTTGGATAAATTTGCAATGTACATAAGACCGAGGAAGAATAAAAAAATAGCAAGGCATCGTTTCAAGCAAAGGAAACAAAGTGGAGGGTTTGATCACTTTGTGAAGGATCTGAAGCTCCTGCTGATGGACTGGGAGTCTGAGACTCAGATCACATGTTAATTGATGGACTGTGAGTCTGCAGACTCAGATCACATGTTAATTGATGGACTGTGAGTCTGCAGACTCAGATCACATGTTAATTGACGCTATAATAGCTGGGGTGAGAGAAAAACGAGTCCAGGAAAGACTGTTGGATAAAGGTGAGGACCTGACACTGGCCGAGGCCATAGAGATTCCCCAACAGTTTGAAATGTCACAAAAACAAATGATGATTGTCAGAGAGGAAGATTCACAAGTGTCAACAGTGTCCACCAGATCGAAGTACACAGTCTACAATAAAAAGCCACAGAGCTATGTACAGTCCAAACCCGTTCAGCAGAGACAGACAGCAGGAAATCAAATCAAATGCCCAAAATGTGGAAAACACCCCCAGCATTCGTGGAATCAAGGAAAATGTCCAGCACAGGGCTCCACATGTTCATACTGTCACAAATCAAACCACTGGGCAGCAGTGTGTCGCAGCCGTGGCACGAGCTCAGTGAGGGTGGAGTCAGCTGAAGAGGATGAGGAAATGCTGAATATAAGCCTGACACAGGAGGAGGCTCCAGTAGCCATAGTGGCAGATGACAAGTGGGTGATAAACCTCTGTGTTCTGTCTCAGGAGGTGCAGTTTAGAATAGATACCGGTGCAAAGTGCAACACACTGACTGTAATTCCCTCTCATGCAATGATGACAGCAATGCGTTCTTTATGATACTGGTAGGATTTATTCAAATCCAGACCGTGAGAACTGTGAAACACACACATGAAATACAATAAATCACAGATCAAACAATAACAACATACATCCATATTATTTCTACTTCGTCTCTTAGTGTCACATGTCTTTACAATATTGTTAACCAAAATGAACTTAACCTACAAAACACATTAAGTCCTTCTGCAATAATAATAATAATAATAAACTCACTTAGCAAACATTTCGTTAGCACTTTAGCTACCTGGCTTGGGCCTACACACAGCTAACAACCACAACACCAAACGTACCTTATTGGCTGCATGCAATAAGAGAGGAAATTATGGGGACTTTACTGACTGAACTGACTGACTGAACTGACTGACTGTGACTGAACTATCTCTTAAATACGGAGATTTTGACACGCGTGCGTCGGCATAAAACGTCCCCGGACACTGTGCGCTTCAACCATTAGTTCCGCCCTTAATCTACAGCATTTAGGTAGGAACCAAAAACTGGTAGGAACCAAAAACTCAAACTGAACACAGAGGCAGTTACACTCCCACCAAACATATCAATTGTATATGATTTTACAATGACTTAGAGCCAACCTACTGCATAGAAAGTAAACAAAACTAAACACAATAACTTCGGTCCTTGGCCTCCACAGGAAAGGTCACCTCCGACTGCGCCTGGAGGGAGACAGATAGAGAGAGAGAAAGAACTTCAGTCTGCTTGCTACTAAAGCACCAAGGAGAGCTAAAATGCTGAAACAGAATACTGCGCTCCTATTCAAATCACAGGCTGAGACCAGTTGCTGCAGTTGATCTTCCACTCAAATACAAAGACCGTGAAGCCAAAGCAGAGCTGGAGATAATGGACATTGCTCAAGAGAATGTGCTCAGTGGTGCTACAGCTGAGGCTTTAGGCCTAATTATTCGACTGGGCTCCCTGCAGGATGGTGTCAAAATGAACAAGGTGAGCACTGCTAATGACACCACACTGACACCACTGATACCCGTGGGCCTGAGTGATTTTCCAGAGCTGGCACGCACTACAGGGACTTTGCCAGGCAAATACACAATTAAGATTGATCCAGACGCAAAGGGGGTTGTGCATCCAGTACGCCGGCAACCGGCAGCACAGAGAAAAGATACTGGATCAACTGACTGAGATGGTGAGAGATGGTCACATCACGAAGGTGCACAAGCCCACAGAGCGGGTCAGTTCTATGGTAGTTGTCACACGCAAAGACAAGATAAGAATCTGCATAGATCCAAGTGATCTGAACAAAGCAGTCAAAAGGGAACATCACCCAATGCGCACCATAGAAGAAGTGATTTCCACCATACCAGGTGCAAAAGTATTCTCAGTCTTAGATGCTAAATCCGGGTTCCTCCAGATAGAGCTGGATGAAGCATCATCCTTTCTCACCACCTTCAACACTCCAATGGGGAGGTTCAGATGGCTGAGACTGCCCTTTGGGATCAAATGTGCACCTGAAATATTCCAGCGCATCATGGACCAGATGCTAGAAGGAATTAGTGGAGCCACAGGTGTCATGGATTACATTCTGATAGCAGCACCCACAATGAAAGAGCACGACGCAATACTCTGCAAAGTAGTCGAGAGAGCCACCAGCTACAATCTAAAGCTTAACTTTGACAAGTGTCACATTCGTCAGTCAACAGTGCCATATGTGGGTCACCTGATTACAGCTGATGGTCTGAAGCCTGACCCTGCGAAAACTGAAGCAGTAAGGTGCATGCCACCGCCAACAGACAAGGACGGTGTCCGCCGTTTCCTAGGTTTTGTAACGTACCTGTCAAAGTTCATTCCAAACTTAAGTGAGGTAGACGCTCCACTGCGACAGCTCTTGAAGAGCGACGTGGAGTTCAGATGGCAGCCAGCACAACAACAAGCGTTTGACGAGCTCAGGCAGCTATGTACGCACCCTCCGGTGCTTAAGTACTATGACGTAGCCAAGCCTGTAGAGATATACAGTGACGCCAGCAGCATGGGACTGGGAGCAGTGTTACTGCAGGACAATCAGCCTGTCGCCTTCTCGTCCAGATCATTGACCGATGCAGAGACACGCTATGCGCAAATTGAGAAGGAAATGCTCTCCATTGTTCATGCCTGCATTAAGTTTCACCATTACATATTTGGGAAACACGTCACAATATACAATGACCACAAGCCGCTCGAGGACATCTACAGGAAGCCGCTGCTGTCTACTCCTATGCGCATCCAGAGAATGCGCCTGCGACTACAGTGGTATGACATCTCAGTCAAGTACAGAAGAGGAAAGGACATGGAGCTGCCTGACACCTTGACCAGAGCACAGCTGGAGGACAGCACACCAGAGGCAGGTAGCCTAGAGTGTGTCTCCATGCTCAACTTTGTGTCAGTGAGTGAGCAGAAATACACAGAATCCAATCAGTCCAATTCAGGCCAGGTGAGGCTGCTTAATCCAAACGTCCTCCACAACCACAAACCTCCACATTTATGTCCACTGTTTCCAGTGGACATAAACCAGTGTTTCCCTCTTTCCACTGGTTTATGAACGCTGTTTCCAGTGGACATGAACCAGTGTTTCTCTCTTTCCACTGGTTTATGAACGCTGTTTCCAGTGGACATGAACCAGTGTTTCCCTCTTTCCACTGGTTTATGAACGCTGTTTCCAGTGGACATGAACCAGTGTTTCCCTCTTTCCACTGGTTTATGAACGCTGTTTCCAGTGGACATGAACCAGTGTTTCCCTCTTTCCACTGGTTTATGAACGCTGTTTCCAGTGGACATGAACCAGTGTTTCGAAACCTTTCAAATCTTAAGTTGTCCGCCACCCACAGCCCCGTCATGACTGTCTGAACTAAACCAAACTATTGTTATACTATTATCATTTAGCATCAGTATTAATAGTAAGGTGATGATGAGGAGGAGGACGAGGATGAGAAGTAGAATGAAAAGGAGGAGGAAGAGGACGAGGAGGATAAGGAGGAAGAGGAAAAGGACGAGAATGAAGAGGAGGAGGAGGAAGAGGACGAGAAGAAAGAGGATGATAATGAAGTGGAGGAGGACGAGGAAGATGCGGAAGAGGAGGGGCAGGAGGAAGAACATTAGGGAGAAGATAAGGAGAAGAGGAGGAAGAGGAGGAGGAAGAGGACAAGAGGAAGAGAAGGAAGAGGCGAAGGTGTAGGAGGAGGAGTAAGAAGAGGAAAGGGAAGAAAAAGAGGGTGTAGAAGAGGAGGTGGAGGAAGTGTGTTAGAGAAACATGTTGAGGAGAAGGAGGAGGAGGAGGAGAGGAGGAGGAGGAGGAGGAGGAGGAGGAGAGGAGGAGGAGGAGGAGGAGGAGGAGGAGGAGGAAAGGAGGAGGAAGAGGAGGAGGAGGAGGAGGAGGAGAGGAGGAGGAGAGGAGGAGGAGGAGGAGGAGAAGTGGAGGAGGTGTGTTAGAGAAACATGTTGAGGAGGAGGAGGAGGAGGAGGAGGAGGAGGAGGAGGAGGAGGAGGAGGAGGAGGAGGAGGAGGAGGAGAAGGAGGAGGAGGAGGAGGAGAGCAGAACAACCTCACCTCAGGAGGGAAAGACACGTGTGGCGGCTTGGCGCCTGTCTGCTGTTCAAAGGTCACTTAAATCACTCTAATTCTAAGTCTCCTCACACACCACACGGGGACACAATAGCCAAGACACATAACACCATAACACAGACGCTGTTTCGTTCATTAACTTAAGATCAGATCAACTTTATTAATCCCAGACAGGAAATTAATTTGTCATTTATTAATAAGAACAATAATTGATAAACCCCTCAATGAATGAACACACACAGTAGGCCTACAAGGCTTTGGTCTGCACTGGTCCTTTATTCTGTCCATCCCCTCACCAGCATGATGGATCTAAACACTCTCTATTGTCTACTTAGTATTTTCAAAAGAAAGGAAAATCAAATGAAGTAAGTTATTATTATCGTTCTTGTTTAAATTAATTCTGAAGAGGGCAGCCATTTTGTCCTGATTTCACCACAACAGAGGAGGTTGTGTGTGAAGCTCTTTTAATCTGCTGAAGTCACATGAGGTTAGAGAACAGAGGACAGGGTCCCCAGGGACCAGGGAACAGACCAGCCGTCTCACGGGGATTCAAACCTAACCAGACAGAGTGTCTTCCAGGTGCCTCATTTAGAACAGAACACGTTAGACTCAGATATTCACCGTATTCAGACAACATGCTATTAAAGATAAAGAAGTACTGAGCCACTGACAATGACAAGCAGTGTGTGTCTGTCTAATTAGATTAGATTAGATTAGATTAGATTCAAATTTGTTGTCATTGTTCAGCACAAGTACAGTACAGCGAAAATCATTTCTATCTAACCAGAGAGCAAATGTTGCAGTAAAGTGCATGGTAATATAATATCATTTGCAGTTTAAATTTACAGGTTAAAAGACAGTCTAGGTATGAAATGGGATATGAGCAGCATAATAATAGGTATATGTATATACAGGTAAGTGAGTATTTAACAGGTAGTGATCAGGGGTATGCAATTATACCCTTTAATGGACACATACATGTAAACACACACAGTGAAATTTGTTTTTCTGCATTTAACCCCTCCTAGTTTTAGGAGCAGTGGGCAGCTATTATATAAACAGCGCCCGGGGAGCAGTGTAGGTGCCTTGCTAAAGGCATCAGGTGTTTCGGGACTTGAACCGGCCACCTTCCAGTTTCCAAGCCAAGCCTCCACATACTGAGCTACTGTGTGTGTGTGTGTGTGTGTGTGTGTGTGTGTGTGTGTGTGTGTGTGTGTGTGTGTGTGTGTGTGTGTGTGTGTGTGTGTCATTCACTGTTCTATTCATGTACAGTACATGGCGAAGGGGAGGAGTCTTAAGTTGTAAAGCGAAAACCATTACAGGCCAAGTCCAGCATATATATATTATTATTATTATGTTAGTGTGTGATATCTGTTTCATTAATGGGTTCTTCTCTTTGCTTACTTTTCCATGAAAACATTTATTTCAAAACACTGCGACAGCACAAGGATCTTATTTCATCAATCAGGTGCGTTCTGCGATCTACGTTCTATGTTCTACATTGAAAACCAAGCAAGTAAACAATTACAAGTCATTGTGTTACACTGTCATATAAAGTACCGGCTGCTACTGCGGCTTGTAAGTCAGAACTATTTTATTTATTTACCACCTTTCCAGAACATTAGTCACAAAGTGCTTGGCATCGTTAGAAACAGAGATACAATAGACACTATAGTAGGCAACCACACAGTTCACAACACACAACACATATAATAGATTAACGATGAATATAATGACTTTGTTCCAGAAAACTGACAAGCATTTCATGAATTCTTGTAAGAAGTGCTGGGTTGAATGTAACGACCCGAGTCCATATTAAGTCGTAGCCTGCGGCGCTGCTACCTGCCGCTGTAGAGGTTTCCTTAGGCTCCTCCCCACGACAAAGATTATATCAGAGCAGCTGCTACGTGCTGACATGTCCTGCTGAGTGTGTTGTGTGGTGGCTGGTTTAACCTGTAGGCCCTGATCACCAAGGAACCACAGGTGTAAAGCCTCAGCAGCCCAGAGTCTAATCAGTCTGACTTTGGCCCGGTGAGGCTGCTTCAACCTGACTCTAATCAGTCGTAACGGAGTATGGCGCCGTTCGAGATGGCTGCCGTGTCGCGAGCTCCAGCACGACGATGCAGTTTTTTGTTATTTATTCTTTTTATCGTGACTATCTTTGTTCAGGAAGTTAGCAGCACGTTAATTTATAACTTTTGCACACTTATAGAGATCAGATCGACAGTCGCTCGCCGCCTGCCAGAGTTTTTTCATTCTTTCGACTCGGACGTCCCACCTGAAGTCACAGCTGGATTATCTCCAGGAGTCGGCACACCCTGAGGCTGCTCTCATTGTGGCGGGGGACTTCAACAAGAAGAACCTGAAGAAGGTTCTCCCGAAGTTCTACCAACACATAACGAGCAACACACGGGGTGAGCGGATCCTCGACCACTGCTACACCCCCTTCCGTGATGGCTACAAGGCCCTCCTCCGCCCACCGTTCGGCAAATCAGACCACCGCTTATCCAGCTACTCCCCGCCTATAGGCAGAGACTGAAGCAGCAACCGATCGCTGTGAGGGAGCTCCAATGCTGGTCGGACCAATCGGACTCTATGCTGCAGGATTGCAGCACCTCAGCAGACCTCCGTAAGACCATCGTCTCTGCCAAGCGGGAGTATGGAGGACAGAGTGGAGAAGAAATTCAAGAGCCACGACGCGAGGGGTATGTGGCAGGGGCTACAGACGATAACAAACGTCAAAGGGAGAACCAGTTGTGTAGAGAAGTCCTCTACCTCCCTCCCAGGAGAGCTAAATACATTTTTTGCTCGGTTCGACATGAACGGCAGCCTGCCGAAGCCAGCGCCACCTGAGGAGACCAGCCTGCTGAACATCTCGGAGGCGGATGTGCGCCGCACCTTCAAGTGGTTGAACATCCGTAAGGTGGCCCAGACGACATCCCAGGCCGCGTCCTCAGAGCATGCCCAGACCAGTTGACAGGAGTCTTTGCAGACATCTTCGGCCTCTCCCTGTCCCAGGCTGTTGTTCCCGCGGTCTTCAAGATGTCCACCATCGTGCTTGTCCCTAAACAACCCAAGGTAACGTGCCTGAATGACTATAGACCTGTAGCCCTCACCTCGATTGTCAGCAAATGCTTCGAGAGGTTGGTCAAGGACTTTATTTGCTCCGTGTTACCTGCCACGCTGGACCCATGGCAATTTGCATATCGTCAAAACAGATCCACGGACAACGCAATTGCCATGGCCCTCCACACTGCCCTTTCCCACCTGGAGGGAAAGAACGGTTATGTGTGAATGCGTTCAACACGATAGCTCAGCGTTCAACACGATAGTTCCTGCCAAGCTCGACACCAAGCTTAGAGGTCTAGGCAAGCCCCCATCCACGTGCAGCTGGATACTGGACCTCCTGTCGGACCGCCGCCAGGTGGTGAGGAGGAGCAGCACCACCTCAGAGCCACTGACCCTCAACACGGGAGCCCCCCAGGGATGCGTGCTGAGCCCTCTCCTCTACTCCCTCTACACCCACGACTGCATGGCAATGCACAGCTCCAACGTCACCATCAAGTTTGCTGACGACACGACAGTGATGGGCCTGATCGCCGGCGACGACGAGACAGCCCCCATCAAACTAATAAACATAATCAAAAACTCATATGACGGAACCACATGCAAGATGCAGATACAGAGGCACATGCAGGCCAGTTATCAAAGAGCTTCGATGTCAGGGGTCAAGCAGGGTTGTCTACTTTCACCATTCCTTTTCCTCCTTGCAGTCGACTGGATCATGAAGGAAACAACCAAAGGGGAGAGAAATGGGATCCAGTGGACAATGTAGAAGCAATTAGACAACCTCGACTTTGCGGATGACATTGCCCTTCTCTCTCACACACATATGCAAATGCAGGAGAAGACAGAAAGACAAGCAGCAGAAAAATTGGGACTTACACCAAGCACAACAAAGACACAGGCGATGAAGATCCATTCAAGGAGCAGCAACCCCATCCTCATACACGGCGCCCCCTAGAGGAAGTGGAGGTATTCACATACCTAGGAAGTGTGATGCACACCACAGGAGGGACAGACGTGGACATAAAGAGCAGGATCAACAAAGCCAGGATTATGTTTAACATCCTCAGGAAGATCTGGAGCTCCAAAACCATCTCAACTAACACCAAACTACACATCTTCAACTCCAATGTGAAACAGGTGATGCTGTATGGATCAGAAACATGGCCAACAACAAAACAAACAACAATCAGTCTGCAAACATGGAGGGAGGGTTCATGGAGAGTCTAGGTGGACTCTGAACAGATGGGTCTTGAGTCTCTTGCAGAAGCTGGCGAGGGACTCTGCCGTCCTGACATGAGACGGGAGTTCATTCCACCACTGTGGAGCCAGAGCCGTGAAGAGCTGGGTCTTGGACGAGCGATGCTTGGTTGTCATCAGTGAAGGTCGAACAAGTCGCCTGGCAGAAGTTGAGCGGAGCGCTCTGGCTGGGATGTAGGGCTTGACCAACGCCTGGAGGTAGGCTGGGGCAGTTCCATTGACTGCCCTAAAGGTCAGCACCAGAGTCTTGAACTTGATGCGAGCATTTACCGGAAGCCAGTGGAGATCGCGGAAGAGAGGGGTCACGTGGGAGAATTTTGGTAGGTTGAATACCAGGCGTACTGCTGCGTTCTGGATGCGTTGGAGGGGCTTGGTTGCAGAGGCGGGGAGTCCCGCCAGGAGAGAGTTGCAGTAGTCGAGGCGGGTGATGACGAGCGCTTGGACCAGGATCTGCGCCGCTTCACGTGTGAGGAAGGGCCGGATCCTGCGGATGTTGTAGAGGGCAATTCTGCAAGTTCGGGCCACCGCGGTGACGTTGGCATTGCAGGACAGCTGGTCATCTACCACCACACCATGGTCTCTTGTTGTGGTTGAGGGGGAGACTTGGGTGTTCTCGATGGTGACCAGTAGGTCCATCTGAGGGCAGTCTTTCCCCGGTATGAAGAGGAGCTCAGTCTTGTCAAGGTTGAGCTTCAGGCGGTTGGCGACTGTCCATCTGCTGATGTCGGCCAGGCATTTAGAGATGCGTGTTGCGATTTGGGTTTCTGAGGGGGGAAAGGAGAGAAACTGTTAATTGTCATCTGCATAGCAGTGATAGGAGAAGCCATGAAATGTGATTACGGAGCCTAGCGATTTAGTGTAAAGAGAAAACAGAAGGGGTCCCAATACTGAGCCTTGGGGGACTCCGGTGTCCAGGGTGCAGGGTCTGGACAGGGAACCGTTCCATGTGACCTGATAAGTGCGATCTGCGAGGTAGGAGGGTGAACCAGGATAACGCAGTTCCAGCGATTCCAAGCTCGGCGAGAGTTGAGAGAAGGATCTGGTGGTTCACTGTGTCGAACGCCACAGACAGGTCGAGAAGGATCAGTACTCATGAGAGGGACGAGCTTCTGGCATCTCGAAGATACTCTGTCACTGCGAGCAGTGCCGTCTCCGTGGAGTGCGCAGCCTTGAAGCCTGACTGGTGAGGGTCGAGTCAGAGTCGCCCCAGTCAGACTAATCAGTCTGACTGGGGCCAGATGAGGCTGCTTCAACCAGACTCTAATCAGTCTGACTCAGACTGATTAGATCTGATTAGATCTGATTCAACCAGACACCAACCACACATACTCCACTTAAGTATTCAATTAGTTTAAATGCGTTCGAAGATGCAATACACTAAAAGCTACAACTTTTAGTAGTAGCGTGTTTACTGTGTCTACTATATACTACGGCAGTACATAGTAGAATAGGCTTTTTATAATCATGTAAAAGGTTTTAGAAGAAGCGTGCTAAATAAATACCGTAATATTACGACAGCACATTGTACAATAGGTCCTCTTGCACTGAAGCACACTGAAGAGGTCACATTTTAAACTTTAAACCATTTGACCTAAACATAGGTCAAATGGTTATGAAGTAGTTCATTACAAACATGACAATGCCAATCTCTCCCCAAAGCGGTCCGTTAAGAAGCATGATTTGTTCTTCAAGTGGTCTCTGTAAACTCCTCGGCCTGACGGAGAGCTTCTCAACACGTATGGGCTGAACATTGTTGGTCTCTGACTGTGTGGGCGTCGTCTGGTCAAGCTCAGGTTTTTCTATTAGCCGAGACAACCGGACAGAAAGAAAAAAGGAAATAAACCAAAGGTACTACTAAGTGCCTCTTCTTCAACTTAACAGTTCATCCAAGACCAAGGTCAAGTATCGGGGGGCAGAAGAGGTAAAACCAGGGAAGTGATGCGTTAGAAAGAGAGGCTGAGAGGTTTTTGGAGCCTCCAGGTTGTGTGTAAAAAGCGCTATCGTCATTTGAGGTGAATTTTAGTAAATGCCACGCTTTGAAGAAAAGGAATTGACATGTTTATAAAGAGGCGTTAAATCATATATTCTATTATCTCTATAGAGTATAAAGAAGAATAAGACCATCAGCTGCAGGAATAGCCCTGGGCCTAGCCCTCCAGCCATGACCAGTGAGCGTATGTAATGTACTTTATGGATATTATTGTAATGTACTGTAAGGTACGTATTGAATTGCCACGGGAAACCTGATCAAACTCATACCAATAGCATAGCCTCAATATGCATTACCGTCAAGGAGTCCGGAAACTTGATTGTTTACAGATGACAATACTCTCTTAAATTACACCACCTAAGTAACCTGTAATATCAGTTTTATCTATGAGTTGTTTATGTGTATGTGCTTCAGGCTTCGAGTTCATGGGAGACCTCTCCCCTTTTGCGCTAATAGTTCTGTATGCAAATAAGAAGTTGTGCTCCCATAGGTGCTGTGAACTTGAGAAGAACCAAGCAGTACTTTGGAAAGATATGTAAACAGTGGGTCCAGGAAACCAGAACCCGAGCTCCGGCCGAGGCTCGGCCAAGTTATAAAATAAAAGTTTTCACCGGCTCTAATCGTATACAGACACTTTTTCAGAGTGAAACCAGGATAATTGAACCTGATCCGTTGAGACCACCAGGCCTAGTACACCTCTATGTCTCCAAAGTACCTCTAAAGTGACTTATTTTAGACACACTGGCATCTCCTCACTTAAAGAGGCTTATGGGCTTGTGTTCTGGACCGGGCCTTGCTGCTAGCCCCCGGACTCTGTGGCTCTTGTCGGCATATTACACAGATAATCAATTGCTGGTTGTGGTATCCTCATTTCCAATCCAAACAATCACAATCGGTGTCTGGCGTAAGCACAGCAGAGGCTGAACAGTTTGACGGAGGCGTCCTCCATGCATAATGCATGAGGCCGGTTAGCCTGTTAGCTGCTAGCCTGGCGAGGAAGGGGAGCCGGCTAACAGGGGGAGAAGATTTGTACGGTGTGACTCCAGAATGTGGGCCAGTTTACACTGACATTAGGTCTCCATCAGAGAGCTTTAATCTCACATTAGGGTCTTCATAATGGGGGTGGGGCTGGTGTTTTCTCTTGTAATGGACCTCATTATAGCCAACAACCACACAAGCACACTCAACCAAAAAAAAAAAAACCAGCCTACTCCAATTGGTTTAAACATTGCATGCACAACTGTAAACACAGTTGTGTTTGTGTGTGTATGTGTATGTGTGTGTGTGTGTGTGTGTGTGTCTGTCTGTGGTTGTGTGTGTGGTTTTGTGTGTATGTGGTTGTGTGTGTATGTGTTGTTGTGTGATTGTGGTTGTGTGTGTGTGTGTGTGTGTGTGTGTGTGTGTGTGTGTGTGTGTGTGTGTGTGTGTGTGTGTGTGTGTGTGTGTGTGTGTGTGTGTGCATGTGTGTGTGGGGGGGGGGGTTGTATGTGTGTGTGTGTGTGTGTGTGTGTGTGTGTGTGTGTGGGGGGGGGGTGGGGGGGTGGGGTGGTTGTGTGTGTGTGTGTGTGTGTGTGGTTGTGTGTGTGTATAGTGCTAGCACCATGCACATCTGCTCCAAAAGGAGTCCTCTGAGAACCATTGTTGATGGCTCCACTTTTCCCCTCACTAACCCTCAAGCTGCAGCTTCCATGTCCTCTCCTTCCTCCTCTTCTCCTTCCTCCTCCCCTCCTTCCTTCTCCTCTCCTTCCTCCTCCCCTCCTTCCTCCTCCTCTCCTTCCTCATCCCCTCCTTCCTCCTCCTCTCCTTCCTTCTCCCCTCCTTCCTCCTCCCCTTCTTCCTCCTCCTCCTCTCCTTCCTCCTCCTCCCCTACTTTCTCATCTCCTCCTACCTCCTCCTGCCCTCCTTCCTCCCCCCCTTCTTCCTCCTCTCCTTCTCCCTCCTCCCCTCGCTGCTCTTGGTCTGGTCTTCTGTTCAACTGTAAATGTTGAAGTCATTACCACCACTAATCCCTCCGCTCCTTAACTAAGTTGTGAGGGAACTCACAGCCAGACATGGGGCCTTCACAAGGGCCTGCAAGGGCATCACAACACACAAAACCAAAGAACTACAGAACCACAGCTAATGACCAAGTCTCCCAAGTCACCGTTTTAATTGGATATTAGAACAAGGATTTTCCAGTGGTTAGGTTAGCATCTTGTTTGACTCTCCGCATCAAAGTTCTGGGTTTGATCCCCAATATCCACAGTCTAACCTGTAGGCAAGATGCCGTCCTTACGCCTACCTGTTCCTTAACAACCTCTAACCTCTACCTGATCCTTAACAACCTCTTACCTCTATCTGCTCCTAAATGACCTCTATCCCCTACCTGTTCCTTAATGACTTCTAACCCCTACCTGATCCTTAATGACATCTAACCCCTACATGCTCCTTAATGACCCCTAACCCCTACCTGCTCCTTAATGACTTCTAACCCCTACCTGATCCTTAATGACATCTAACCCCTACATGCTCCTTAATGACCTCTTACCTCTACCTGCTCCTAAATGACCTCTATCCCCTACCTGTTCCTTAATGACTTCTAACCCCTACCTGATCCTTAATGACATCTAACCCCTACATGCTCCTTAATGACCCCTAACCCCTACCTGCTCCTTAATGACCTGTAACCTTTACCTGGTCCTTAATGACCTCTAACCCCTACCTGCTCCTTCATGACTTCTAACCCCTACCTGTTCCTTAATGACCTGTAACATTTACCTGCTCCATAATGACCTCTAACCCCTACCTGCTCCTTAATGACCTCTAACCCCTACCTGCTCCTTAATGACCTCGAACCCCTACCTGCTCCTTAATGACCTCTAACCCCTACCTGCTCCTTAATGACCTCTAACCCCTACCTGCTCCTTAATGACCTCTAACTCCTACCTGCTCCTTAATGACCTGTAACCTCCTTCAAAACATGTATATTAATGCACAGTAAGTTGCTTTAGCAAAAATGCGTCTGCTAAATGACAAAAACAAAACAGACATCAAGCGTCTGGATACGACGTTGGCATCGGACCTTATCCGCCCACTCGCGCTCGACCCTCGCTAAAAACACGGCGTATCTCTCTCTCTAATATCTCTCTCTCTCATATCTCCTTCTCCGCACTGCGACCAAACCATCCGAGTGTGCTAACCTGCAGCCACCGAGATAAAGAGAAGGCGCCGGCCACCATTTTTTGGGGGGCGCCTGTCTGAGGGAAAAAAGTGTTGTTAGAGCAGGAATCCATCCATCCTAATTTCCCTCGGACCTTTGATCTGGGATTACACAGGAAGCCAGCGGGGCACTCGCCCCCCCCAACCCCCCACCCCCATCCCCTCTCCCCCTCCCTCAGCCTGGGGTGGTCCCCGGGCCTCTGAAGTGGAATCAAGCTGCTGAGTCTGTCTCACCAGGCCGCTCAAACACACATAAGTGGATTATTACACCACGGGCCGCTCTGATAGGCAGGGAGAGACGAGGGGAAAAATAAGAGGGAAAAAGATTAGATGCTTTTTGGCTGCTGTCATGAAGTCGGTATGAAGTCCACTCAGCAAAACACACCTGTTCAGAACCGCTTCTAATGTGTGAGGAGTGTTGTGCTTTATGGTTTTTAACCTTTTGTTTTCCTCTGTAATTCTGTTTCTGTCTTTCTACAATGTGGACACGACGGGTGTTCAGATAATATTCCAATTCCCCGTTCTTCACTCAGAGGGTAAGACATGGAGATCCGTTGTTACGCTTTGCTGTTCTGCCTTCTGACTCAGCTAGCAAACCAATTCCTTCTCTCGTCAGGTCCTGTGGGTGGCTGGAAGAAGCAGAGAGAGAGAAAGAAAAGCAGGAAGGGAACCAGCTCAGTGTTTCCTTCTGCCTTTGTTCTGCTGCATCGTTTTGAACGCATTGCACCACCGACGACCCCCACTGACGACGTCCCCCGCTGACGACGTCCCCCACTGACGACATCCCCCGCTGACGACGTCCCCCGCTGACGACGTCCCCCGCTGACGACATCCCCCGCTGACGACGTCCCCCACTGACGACGTCCCCCGCTGACGACCCCCACTGACGACGTCCCCCACTGACGACGTCCCCGACTGACATCCCCCACTGACGACGTCCCCCGCTGACGACCCCCACTGACGTCCCCCACTGACGACGTCCCCCGCTGACGACCCCCACTGACGACGTCCCCCACTGACGACGTCCCCCACTGACATCCCCCACTGACGACGTCCCCCGCTGACGACGTCCCCCGCTGACGTCCCCCGCTGATGTCCCCCACTGACGACGTCCCCCACTGACGACGTCCCCCGCTGACGTCCCCCACTGACGACGTCCCCCGCTGATGTCCCCAACTGACGACGTCCCCCACTGACGACGTCCCCCGCTGAAGTCCCCCACTGACGACGTCCCCCGCTGATGGCCCCCACTGACGACGTCCCCCACTGACGACGTCCCCGCTGACGTCCCCCACTGACGTCCCCCACTGACGTCCCCCACTGACGACGTCCCCCGCTGACGACGTCCCCCACTGACGACGTCCCCCACTGACGACGTCCCCCGCTGACGTCTCCCACTGACGACGTCCCCCGCTGACGACGTCCCCCGCTGACGACGTCCCCCGCTGACGACGTCCCCCACTGACGTCCCCCACTGACGACGTCCCCCGCTGACGACGTCCCCCGCTGACGACGTCCCCCACTGACGACGTCCCCCACTGACGTCCCCCACTGACGACGTCCCCCGCTGACGCCGTCCCCCACTGACGACGTCCCCCACTGACGACGTCCCCCACTGACGACGTCCCCCGCTGACGACGTCCCCCACTGACGACGTCCCCCACTGACGACGTCCCCCACTGACGTCGCCCACTGACGACGTCCCCCGCTGACGTCCCCCACTGACGACGTCCCCCACTGACGTCGCCCACTGACGACGTCCCCCACTGACGACGTCCCCCGCTGACGTCCCCCCCGCTGACGTCCCCCACTGACGACGTCCCCCGCTGACGACGTCTCCCACCGACGTCCCCCACTGACGACGTCCCCCACTGACGACGTCCCCCGCTGACGTCCCCCACTGACGTCCCCCACCGACGACGGCCCCCGCTGACGTCCCCCACTGACGACGTCCCCCACTGACGCCGTCGCCCACTGACGACGTCGCCCACTGACGACGTCCCCCGCTGACGTCCCCTGCTGACGTCCCCCACCGACGACGTCCCCCGCTGACGTCCCCCACTGACGACGTCCCCCACTGACGACGTCGCCCACTGACGACATCCCCCGCTGACGTCCCCTGCTGACGTCCCCCACCGACGACGTCCCCCGCTGACATCCCCCACTGACGACGTCCCCCGCTGACGACGTCCCCCGCTGACGACGTCCCCCACTGACGACGTCCCCCGCTGATGTCCCCCACTGACGACGACCCCCGCTAACGACGTCCCCCGCTGACGACGTCCCCCACTGACGACGTCCCCCACTGACGTCGCCCACTGACGACGTCCCCCGCTGACGACGTCCCCCGCTGACGACGTCCCCCACTGACGACGTCCCCCGCTGATGTCCCCCACTGACGACGACCCCCGCTAACGACGCCCCCCGCTGACGACGTCCCCCGCTGACGACGTCCCCCACTGACGACGTCCCCCACTGACGACGTCCCCCGCTGATGTCCCCCACTGACGACGACCCCCGCTAACGACGTCCCCCGCTGACGACGTCCCCCACTGACGACGTCCCCCACTGACGTCGCCCACTGACGACGTCCCCCGCTGACGTCCCCCACTGACGACGTCCCCCACTGACGTCGCCCACTGACGACGTCCCCCACTGACGACGTCCCCCGCTGACGACGTCCCCCACCGACGTCCCCCACTGACGTCCCCCACTGACGACGTCCCCCACTGACGACGTCCCCCGCTGACGACCCCCACTGACGACGTCCCCCACTGACGACGTCCCCCGCTGATGACCCCCGCTGATGACCCCCTCTCCGAGTTGATCAGCACATTTTCCCCATAGCCACTAATAACTCTCTCTCTCTCTCTCTCTCTCTCTCTCTCTCTCTCTCTCTCTCTCTCTCTCTCTCTCTCTCTCTCTCTCTTTCTCGCTCACTCTCTCTCCTTCCTCCTCACCTCTCCTTCCTGTGTGGGGCTTCATGTAACATTATAAATGGGTTCTCTGGTGAAATTTGATTTGTTTCTATGATATTCATCTCAGCTGTAAATGTGCTCCGGGGCCTTGTTCTCCTGATGAATGTCCTCTCCTCTCCTCTCCCAATCCTCCTCTCCTTCTTCTCCTGTCCTCGTCCTTCTCTTCCTCCTCCTCTCCTCCTCCTTCTCCTGTCCTCGTCCTTCTCTTCCTCCTCCTCCTCCTCCTCTCCTCCACCCTATCCTCCTCTCCTCCTCTTCCCTATCCTCCTCTCCTCTTCCCTATCCTCCTCTCCTCCTTCTCCCTCCTATCATTCTCTCCTCCTCCTTCTCTGCCCAATCCTCTTCTCCTCCTTTTCCTTTCCTCCTTCTCTTCCTCCCTCATCCTACTCTCTATCCTCCTCTCCATCACGCCATCCTCCTCCTCCTCCTCCCTATCCTCTTTCTCCCGATCCTCTCTACTCCTCCTTGTCCTTGTCCTCCTCCTCCTCCTCCTCCTCCTCCTCTTCGTCCCCTCCTCTGGGCCTCCTCCTCAGCAGGGGAGGAGGTGGGGGGGAGAGCCCAGGGGAGGATCTCTAAACCCCTCCCCTCTGAATCCATACCCTCTTTATTACCTCTATGAAGTTTATGAACAGGGCTCCAACAGCCACACAAACCAGGTAAACACACGCAATAGTACTGAGCCCACAAAACTCTCTCCTAAATCCCCCTCCCACCCAACTCATACACCGGGCTGCTCTGACACGTCATCATGTGCAGAACCTCAGTCAGGGCTCTGGGCCCCGGGTCTATTATGCCTGGTGTACCGCAGCACGCCGCTGATTGGCTGGTGATTGATACGTGTGTTTGCGTCCTAAGGGGCAGCGCAGGATGGGTTGTTTATCGCATATTGCTTTCGGTACCGAGGGAGGAGTATCGATCGGGCCGGACCTTTGTCTCGGTTTGGCGGTTTTCTACGCCCTCAGGATTGACGCTCTGCGACTCACCGCTTGCTCCTGGGATAAAATGTCATTAGCGTTTGTCTTGGCGGGAGGCCGGGCGCTGTAGATCATCAGAGTTCATCATCGCAAAGAAGGTGAAGAAGAAGAACGAGGGGGTGGGATGCTGTCCTCCATTTTGGCTGAAGTAGCCTCACTGACGGAGGTCAGGGTGAACACGTGAGATGGAGCTAATTAGATGAGGGCCTCGGTCCAAGGCATGTGGTTCTGGGGGCTGCTGATAGACCGCTGTTTCTTTGGTGTGTGAAATGTGTCACTCCGGTTGGAAGTTTGTTAAGATTGTGTAAAGATCAAAGATTGACATTCATCTGTCCTTGAGGTCCTTGTTGTGCAGAACTGAAGAACATCTGCAAATCATCTGTTAACTGAATGAGATGTCAATATTTGTGACCTAATATATGTGACTTATTAAGCTAGGTTATTGTGATCAGCTGTTTACATTGAAAATGATCAGACCTGTTGAGTCAGAATGTAAGAATGAGAAAAATGTTTAGGAACACAAAAAAGCCCTGAAATGTTCCTCCTTTGAGGAGGAGAAAGTAAACACAGCAGTCACTCTGTTGCCGCCATGGCAACGAGCAGACGATGTCATTACATCTCAAAACACAAAACAAACGTTCAAATCAAACAGCCAGTCCCTGCTCTGACTGCACTAACGCTCCCTGAAGGGACAGCCGGGGGGGGAGAAGCTGGGATGCTCAAGGTGAGCGGGGGGGGGGGTTATATTATTATATTATATATATATATATATATATATATATATATATATATATATATATATATAATTTGTGTGGTGGAGTGTGGTGCATGTGAAGGACGTCGGAGATGATTGTTTACTATTTAGTATTACGGGATGGGGGGGGGGGGGGGGGCTGGATAACGAGACAGTTGGCTGCTGTCTTCGTGAATCTATCAGTAGTTCACGCTCTCCACTAATTACCAGTATCAGCCGGTCAAAGCCAAAAAAGAAGAAGTTGTGAACCCAGTGTATTTGAAATGTAACTGTTTGAATATTTAGTTTTTCACTTGAGGTCAACCGTCTCAAACCTCTGTGGTGTTATTAATGTATTGTGTTTTAGTCTTTTCTGTGAACAAAGGGAGACGGTTCAGTTGATTCCAGAAGAAGACAGATGTTTTCTGGTGTTGTTGTGGTCGTGTATATTCTGCTGCATGAGTTCACCTCAACAACCTTATTTATTAATGAGAGATTCGATAGCAGGAATAGATTCAGATTTCAGATCCATATTTTTCATCTATCATGTATAGATGATTTTAGTTACAGAAGTTACACAATTACAAACCACACGTGGGTCCATCCTGAATGAGGCTCCTCCTCCTTCTGCCTGTGAGAGGCTTGGCTCCTCCTCCTTCTGCCCGTGAGAGGCTTGGCTCCTCCTCCTTCTGCCTGTGAGAGACTTGGCTCCTCCTCCTTCTGCCAGTGAGAGGCTTGGCTCCTCCTCCTTCTGCCTGTGAGAGGCTTGCTGGACTTTCAGCTCCGCTGTGTTTGCAGGGCTGTGTTTGAAATGTCCAACTATTTTACAAATTTACAAATCCACAGTAACGAGGGAGACAGCAGCGGCCCTCTGTATAATGTGTGCTATACAGAACATATGCTCAAAAGAAAGTTTCTTTGCTCCGGCAATCATATTGCGAGCGCGAAAAGCGCTCCTTGGTGCGTCTCCTCAGTCATCCTTTTAATTGAACGGGCCTTACTGCCGGTTCATTCCCAGATTAACATCCTTGCTGTGGGAGGAGCCGTTTAAACCGGATACTATGATTAATCGGAGCAAAAAGTGTGCCTTAAATTCTCGGGATCAATCACATGCGTTAACGCGTTCAACAGCCCTAATATTTATATATATGGGTAGTGGGCTTAGGGCCTTAGGGTGGAGCTGTGAATGTTTGAGATGGAACCCAGCCCTTAAAACAGCTCCTCCTCTAGCTTCCCGTCCTGCTCCCTGTTGTACCAGACCGTCTGTTTAATGTCTTTAACACCGCAGTGTGTTTAACTGTCACTCAAACCCAAGCCAACTACAACCACATCAACAAGTCAGGGCAAAACGTGGTTAAGGCAAGCAGGGGTCGGTAACAGCTAGTCGAGGGTTGAGGTAGAGGTACAAAAACGCAAGGCAAAAACGAGATCTAAGCATGGCATCTGGATGTCTCCGGTGAAACTCAGAGATGAGCGTTTGGTCCAAAATGTGCCTGGCAGGCACCCAGTTTCTCTCTTCTGGTCCGTAACCCTCCCAGTCGACCAGGTATTGAAGGCCACACCGTCAGCGTCGCACCTTTAGTAGCTTCTTGACCATGAAAGCCTCTCCTCCATCAATGATCCTAGGAGGGAGAGGACGGGGGGACAAGGGACTAGACAACACAGGTTTTATTTGTGACACATGGAATGCATGGTAAATGCAGTGCATAGACAGGGGGAGAGTCAGCCTGATCATGTATGGATTAATGATTTTGGAAATGGGGAAAGGACCTATGAACCTAGGCGCTAACTTAACAGAGGTTACCTTGAGAGGAATGTGCCTGGTGGACAACATTACCCTCTGACCTGGCTTGTAGCACAGAGCAGCTGTGCGGCGACAGTCAGCCTGCACCTTGTAACGCAGTGACAATGACGTAGCACCCTCCTCGCTCTGGTCCAGGTCCTTCGACAGTGCTGAACGAAGCGCTGTACTGCAACTTCTTCCTCTTGTGACGGGAAGAGAGGAGGTTGGTAGCCCAGACAGCACTGGAACAGTGACAGTCCTGTAGCGGAGGAGGACAGGGAATTGTGGGCATACTCCACCCATGGTAACATCCTGGACCAGGCGGTGACGTTAGCCAATGACATGTAGTGCAAGGCCACCTCCAGCTTCTGGTTCGTCCTCTCTGTCTGGCCGTTGGTCTGGGGGTGATATCCGGAGGACAGACTGGATAAAAATAATAAATAATAAAAAACTGCGTCGTCGTGCGGGAGCTCGCAACACGGCAGCCATCACGTACGGCGCCATGTCCCATCTAATCTCATCCACCACAAACTGAAGGGCAGGGTCTGGGATAGTCAAGACAGGTGCAGCCACTGAGCAATAATTTCTGATGAAACAAAGATAAAAATAAGAAATACCCCAAAAACGTTGCAGTTCCGTCTGGATGTGAGGGTAGGCCACTAGGTCACCGCTGCCACCAGACTCTCCGTGACGTGAAACTCACTCAAAACAACAAACAGCTTTAACAAACAGCTGGTTCTCCAGAAGCCTAGCGAACCTAGACGTGATGACTCTCTATGGATGCGGAAAAATTTTGAATGTCATCCAAATAAACAAAAACAAACTGATTAATGAAATCTCTGAGTTGACTAGAGCCTGAAAAACTGCAGGTGCATTGGACAGCCAGAATGGCACCACCAGATATTCGTAGTGCCCAGTCGTGGTGTTGAATGCTGTCTTCCATTCGTCTCCGTTTCGAACCCTGACTAGATGGTAGGCATTGCGTAGATCCAGCTTGGTGAAACATCTGGACCCCTGGAGTAACTCGAAGTTACTCGAGTTCTTTCTTTCTACAAAGAAAAATCCCGCTCCAGCTGGAGAGGAAGAAGGACGAATAATTCCCGTAGCTAGAGACTCGTTGATGTACTTCTCCATAGCTGCTCTTTCGGCCGGGCAGAGCGAGTAGATGCATCCCTTTGGAGGAGACGTGCCAGGTAGCAAGTCAAATGCACAGTCATAGGGTCTGGGTGGGGGTGAGGACGTGGCCCGTGACTTACTGATCACCAACTTTAAATCAGCGTATTCAGTGGGAACCTTAGACAGGTTCGGATACTCTTCATTGGCCAAAGGAGTGGACAGACCAGAAGACTTAGCCGCCTGTAGACAGTTAGCGAGGCAAAAATCACTCCAACAGGTGATGGTACTTGACTCCCAGTTAATCTGGGGATTGTGCTCAGCTAACCAGGGTAATCCCAGAACAATGGGCACCTGAGCCTGGTCCATGACAAAACACTAAATCTTCACTGTGATTACCCGACACAGAAGCCGTGGATAAAAGCCACGTGACGCTGCTTTTAGGTCGGGCGATGCACTGGCCTACTGTTTAGCCAGGGCTAATCTGAAAAAAGGCATCAAGTGGGCCAAGCTCAAACACAAGCGAAGGGTTGAAGACCACTTCAACAACTCTGACCCCGACGCATTTGGCAGGGCATCCAGGCCTTCATTGATTATGAACCCTCCAACAACTCCCCCCCCCAACCACTGACTCATCCCTCCCTGACAAACTCAATCATTATTTTGCTTGCTTCGATCGGAACAACCCGGAACAGAGCAGAACAAATGTGCATAGCAGCATGGCAACTGGTCCTGATGGCGTCCCCGGTCGCGTGCTGAGGAACTACACTGAGCAGCTGACCGAGGTCCTGACTGACATTTTCAACTCGTCACTAGCTCAGGCAAAGCACACAGTCCCTGTGTGCTTTAAAACCACCTCCATTGTGCCAGTGCCAAAACAAACACTCCTCTGCAGCGAGCCTCAATGACTTCCGCCCTCTTGCACTCATGAACTACACAAGAAGTGTTAAAACAGAACATAAGCAGGCTGTGTAGCAACACTAAAACGTGGCGTGAACTGTACCATTATCTCAAGTAACCTATGAACAGGCCTCCCTACTCTGCCCTACCTATAGCGAACACTGCTCCCACGGATCTGAGGTAGGATGTCAGGATAGGGTAGCATGGGGGAAGAGCAAAAGCATTGATAGAAAGGCCATCCATCCAGGAAGATGAAGAGCAGTCGACAGACATGCAAACACCATCTTGTCAAGAGCGAGGAAGCCAACTGACAGCAAGAGATTTCTTGGAAGGGGACCAGCCTGCTGAACATCTCGGAGGCCGATGTGCGCCGCCCCCTCAAGTGGTTGAACATCCGTAACGCGGCAGGCCCCGACAACATCCCAGACCGCGTCCTCAGAGCATGCGCAGACCAGTTGGCAGGAGTCTTTGCAGACATCTTCAACCTCTCCCTGTCCCAGGCTGTTGTTCCTGCGGTCTTCAAGATGTCCACCATCGTGCCTGTCCCTAAATAACTGAAGGTAACCTGCCTGAACGACTATAGACCTGTAGCCCTCACCTCGATTGTCAGCAAATGCTTCGAGACGTTGGTCAAGGACTTAATTTGCTCCGTGTTGCCATGCTGGACCCATGGCAATTTGCATATCGTCAAAACAGATCCACGGACGATGCAATTGCCATGGCTCTCCACACTGCCCTTTCCCACCTGGAGGGAAAGAACTGTTATGTGCGAATGCTTTTTGTGGACTACAGTTTAGCATTCAACACGATAGTTCCTTCCAAGCTCGACATGCTTAGAGGTCTAGGCATGCCCCCATCCACGTGCAGCTGGATACTGGACCTCCTGTCGGACCGCCGCCAGGTGGTGAGGATGGGCAGCACCACCTCAGAGCCACTGACCCTCAACACGGGAGCCCCCCAGGGATGTGTGCTGAGCCTTCTCCTTTACTCCCTCTACACCCACGACTGCATGGCTATGCACAGCTCCAACGTCATCATCAAGTTTGCTGACGACACGACAGTGATGGGCCTGATCGCCAGCGACGATGAGACAGCCTACAGGGAGGAGGTTGGATCACTGGAGCAGTGGTGCCAGGAGAACAGCCCTCAACGTCAAGAAGACCAAGGAGCTGATGGTGGACAACAGGAAGCAGAGAGGAGAGCACGCCCCTATCTCCATCAACAGTGTTGCAGTAGAGAGGGTCAGCAGCTTCCTCGGCGTGCACATCTCCGAGGACCTCACATGGTCCACGCACACCACACATGTGGTGAAAAGGGCCCAACAACGCCTGTATTTCCTCAGGCGTCTGAGGAAATTCAGCATGGGCCCCCACATCCTGAGAACATTCTATACCGGCACCATGGAGAGTGTCTTACAGGGTGTATCACCGCCTGGTACGGGAACTGCACCGCACTCGAGCACAGAGCGCTTCAAAGGGTGGTGCGGATGGCCCAGTATATCGTTGGAGGTGAGCTTCTCTCCCTCCTGGATATATATTGGCCAAGGCCAAACGCATCATAAAGACATTGCCCACCCCAGCCACGAACTGTACTCACTGTTACCGTCAGGCAGGCGATACCGCAGTATCAAGTGCCGTACAAATAGGCTTAGAGATAACTTCCACAGTCAGGCCATCAGGCTGCTGAACAAGGGCGTATAGCATATAACAATGTATATTTTATTACATTGATTTATATATATATATATTGCTCTCTTTCTCTGCAGATATATTGAATTTTATATATTGCATTTTTATATATTTAACTTTATACAGTTTTGTATAGATTTTCAGATTGTATAGATTTTTACTCATTGCTTATACTTGTGTAAACTGTGAAGTGACAATCAATTTAACTTGAACTTGAACTTAACTGCACTCCTGTACATGGTACAAACACCATCATCAAATTTGCAGATGACACAACGTTGGTGGGAGGTCCATTACCTGGTGGTATGGTGCGCCGACAACAACCTTGCCTAACACCAAGAAGACCAAGGAGCTCATTGTGTTGTCATCAACGGGGCGGAAGTCGAGCATGTCTCCTGCTTCAAATTCCTGGGGTGCACATCTCCAAGGACCTCTCTTGGACCCTCAACACTGCCTCACTGGTAAAGAAGGCTCACTAGCATCTTATTTTCCTGAGGAGACTGAGGAAAGCCCATCTGTCCCCTCAGTTTCTAGTGAACTTTTACCGGTGTGCCATTAAAAGCATCCTCACCAACTGCATTACAGTGTGGTACAGCAACTGCGCTGTTTCAGACTGGAAAGCGCTGCAGAGGGTGGTGAAAACCGCCCAATGCATTGTTGGATTACCCCTCCCTGCAAAATCGACAACCCACCACCAACAGTGTCTGAGGAAGGCACAACAAATTGTCAAAGACACCTCTCATCACCTCTCTGGACTGTGCACTATAGGAACCTTTGTTCCAAGTCAAGCAGGCTTAGGAACAGCTTCTTCCCCTCTGCTGTCATCTCTCTGAACTCTGTACAACTACAGCCCCCCCCACCACCCCCCCTCTCTCTGATGCTCCCCCCCCCCTCTGCTGCCCCACAAACAAACCATGAACTCTGCTGACAATATCCTTTCACCATCAATGTCTTCAACGGCCTTGCACTGTATCATAACTCCCTACCTCTACCTATAGTTTACATGTTTATTGTATATTTATGATAGTCTCGTACATTTTACTCTACTTACCGTGTATATATTAATGTTTAACTGTTGATACGTGTGTGTGTGTGTGTGTGTGTGTGTGTGTGTGTTACATAAGCATGACCATCAGGGAACAGGTGTTCATGATACCTGCTAGCGAAATTGTGTTATTCATCTTGTTAATATGAATACTTGTGAACTGCTGTATATTTATGTTTGCGTACCTCAGTGTTATACTATTGTCTGCTTCAACAAATGTACTCCTTGTAAGTCGCTTTGGATAAAAGCTTTTGCCAAATGCCCGAAATGTAAATGTAGTGCATCTCTGCTTTAGCACATGGAACCCACCAGTTCCTGTGTAGTAGTACTGGAC
This sequence comes from Muraenolepis orangiensis, assembly GCA_027704905.1. Taxonomy (NCBI): domain Eukaryota; kingdom Metazoa; phylum Chordata; class Actinopteri; order Gadiformes; family Muraenolepididae; genus Muraenolepis; species Muraenolepis orangiensis. Next base: position 2,053,840 of record CM051006.1, read on the forward strand.
TCAGCGCCGCTCGTCTGGGAAATTAAAAGAGAAAATAAAAGTCTCCCTGGACTGGATTGGATGGATTATGCTAACTTCTATATTCTTCAGTTCTATGCTGTATAAAAAGGTCTTATCCGGTGTGTATGACATGCCTTCCCAGTTATTTGGTGAAGGAACGGTTCAGAGAAAGAGGATTAAGGATTAGAGTCTAAATGTTCCTCGTTCTCCTTGTAGAGACCAGCTCGTATCTCTACCATCAACACTGTCACCGCAGGGGGTGAGGGGGGGGTTCCTCTTGCTATGTGTATGTGTTTGTTTGTGTCTGTGTTTGTGTGTGTGTGTGTGTGTGTGTGTGTGTGTGTGTGTGTGTGTGTGTGTGTGTGTGTGTGTGTGTGTGTGTGTGTGTGTGTGTGTGTGTGTGTGTGTGTGTGTGTGTGTGTGTGTGTGTGTGTGTGTGTGTGTGTACGTGTGTGTACGTGTGTGTGTGTGTGTGTGTGTGTGTGTGTGTTTCTGTATATGTGTGTGTGTGTGTGTGTGTGTGTGTGTGTGTGTGTGTGTGTGTGTGTGTGTGTGTGTGTGTGTGTGTGTGTGTGTGTGTGTGTGTGTGTGTGTGTGTGTGTGTGTGTGTGTGTGTGTGTGTGTGTGTGTGTGTGTGTGTGTGTGTGTGTGAAAAAAGAGCAAATGATGAGTATGTCTGAGCGCTAGCATGCTAATGAGGACACTGAGAAGTCAGCGCTGCTTCCTTCCTTTCTGCTTCTCCCAGATGAAGGCTTTCTGTTCACCGAGGTTAACGCTGTCAACATGATGAGGGTTTAAAGAAGCAGAATAAGCCTGAAATGGCTGTCAAAACATTTTTCGGAACCGTCCAGATAGCTAAGTCAACAAAGCATTCACAGCTACTTTACTAAATATAAAAAACTACATTAATTTGAATGTGTTTCATGAATTTTATGATTCTGGTAAAATACACAAAATCCTAGGCAAATAATGGCAGGAAACAACTTTTATTTGTCGGTTTAATAAAAAAAATAAAAGACTTTTCAAAGGAGTTTGAACTGGTTTGTTGGACTCGTGGAGACATGAAGTTATAGAATACTCAACATTGAACCATTAGAACAAAACTCAACACAAATCAATCCCCTCACAGTTCTGTGTTCAGACATCTGAAGTAAGACATCCAGGAGATGAAGGAGCAGAAGAGATGCTAAGATAGATATCCCCTGTCCCCGTACAGCGTCGCTCTGTCCCCGTACAGCGTCGCTCTGTCCCCGTACAGCGCCGCTCTGTCCCCGTACAGCGTCGCTCTGTCCCCGTACAGCGTCACTCTGTCCCCGTACAGCGTCACTCTGTCCCGTACAGCGTCGCTCTGTCCCCGTACAGCGTCGCTCTGTCCCCGTACAGCGTCGCTCTGTCCCCGTACAGCGTCGCTCTGTCCCCGTACAGCGTCGCTCTGTCCCCGTTCAGTGCCGCTATGTCCCCGTACAGCGTCGCTCTGTCCCCGTACAGCGTCGCTCTGTCCCCGTACAGCGTCGCTCTGTCCCCGTTCAGTGCCGCTATGTCCCCGTACAGCGCCGCTCTGTCCCCGTACAGCGTCGCTCTGTCCCCGTACAGCGCCGCTCTGTCCCCGTACAGCGTCGCTCTGTCCCCGTACAGCGCCGCTCTGTCCCCGTACAGGTCCGCTCTGTCCCCGTACAGAGCGACTCTGCAGTCATGTCTTCATACGATTCTGCAGGGAGAAGCCCCTCTCTGCTGGCATGCTTGACATGGGCAGAACACAGGCAATTTTAGCCAGTGTGGCCCAGTCGGGGTACAGCTCGCTGAACTCAGAAATTAGCACTTTGCAAGCTGTCGCAAAAGTTAAACCCCCGTAGCCGTGGAGCGCTGTCATCACTGCCACTGCATCTCGTCGGGCGTGCTTGACATCAATGAGAGGTGCGGCAGCTGATTTAGTCACTTCATGGGGGAAAGCCGATATAAATCTATATATATATATCTATATCTATATAGATATAGATATAGATATATAGATATGTAGATATATATATAGATATATATCTATATATCTATATATCTATATATATAGATATATATAGGCTATCGTTATCTAAGTTTTGTATGAGCATTATTACCGGACATTTTACAAGATACAAGATACAAGATTTTTATTTGCCATTTGTAACAAGTACAAGTACATGTACTCCCCCTTCCCTCCCACAGTATAAATCTCAAAACAACACCATAAAAGTAAAGATTATATATACAATAAAATAAACAAAAAAAAGAGCAGCAGAGTGACTAAATGATATGTACATGTTGTTTTGTTTTTGTTTTTTTTGTTTCTTTCAAAAGCATTTAAAGTGCCAGTAGTGCAGCAGCATCTTGAATACAGAGCAGTACGGTGCAGTAACTGTGATGAGTCCAGAATGTCCAGAAAAGTATGTAAGTGTAATGTTAATGACATGTTATGAAAGTGAAAGTGGCAGCACTTCAGTAGGTGGATTGGCCTGTGGATTAAAACTATCCTTAAACCTGGTAGTCCTTGCTGTACGGATGCCGCAACCGGCGACCACACGGTATGGGGGAGAAGAGATGGAGCCAGGTCATCGGACATCTGTAGTCCCAGGAAACGGAAGCATTTTGACCGGCAGGTTTTGAATTTTATAATTTTTTTTATTTGACCAGCTAACAACCGGTAATTACTGGCTAACGGAAACCCTGGTGTTGGTGATTGTATGTGTTTGTGTCGGTATATGTGTGTGTGTGTGTGGGTGTGTGTGTGTGTGCATGTTTGTGTTGAACATGAGCGAGAAAGAGCAAATATGGATGAAGTAAACTTAAGGAATGCTAAGTGCTTTGGATTGATCCAGCAGATGGCTCATTAAGTCCATAAGACACACGTTGGTTTTGGAAACTTGTTGATGTGGTTGTTGTGTTGGTTTGAGTGACAGTTAAACACACTGCGGTGTTAGAGACATTAAACCAGACGGTACAACAGGGAGCAGGAAGCTAGAGGAGGACGTATGGAGTGTGTAGCAGCTTGCTAGGGTGGAGCACATTGAGGAGCTCCACCCTGAGGCCCTAACCACATTATATATACACCCATATAAGGACAACCCCTTGACTAGGGTCAGGGCAGTGAGGGAAGAGAAGGTGAACTCATGCAGCAGAATATACACGACCACAACAACACCAGAAAACATCTGTCTTCTTCTGGAATCAACTGAATCGTCGCCCTTTGTTCACAGAAAATCATAAAACACAATACATGAATAACACCACGGAGGTTTGAGACGGTTGACCTCAAGTGAAAAACTAAATATTTAAACAGTTACATTTCGAAAACACTGGATTCACAACTACTTTTATTTTTAGCCTTGACCGGCTAAAACTGGTAATTAGCGGAAAGCGTGAACTACTGATATATCCACAAAGACAGCCAACTATCTTGTTATCCAGGCCCCGACCCCATCCCATAATACTAAATAGTAATCATCCATCTCCGATTTGCTTCACATGCACCATGCTCAGTCTCATCACAAGTATGCAGGCTCACCCCCCCCCCCTTATTTCCCACCCACAGAGCGTCTTGAGCTCACCTTGAGCATCTCATCTTCTCAGACCCCCCCGGCTGTCCCTTCAGGGAGCGTTAGTGCAGTCAGAGCAGAGACTGGCTGTTTGATTTGAACGTTTGTTTTTTGTTTTGAGATGTAATGACATCGTCTGCTCGTTGCCATGGCGGCAACAGAGTGACTGCTGTGTTTACTTTCTCCTCCTCAAAGGAGGAACATTTCAGGGTTTTTAGTGTTCCTGCATCTTTCTTTTAATTTTTTTATATTGACTCGACCGGTCTGATGGTTTTTAATGTAAACATCTTAATAAGTCCCATATAATGACATCTTATTCAGTTAGGACCTCAAGGACAGAAGAAGCTAAATAAGATGCTCAAACGTTGATCTTTACACAATCTTCAGACAACCAACTTGTAACCGGAGTGACACATTTCACACTCCAAAGAAACAGCTAACAGTCTATCAGCAGCCCCCAGAACCACATGCCTTGGACCACGACGGCCTCATCTCATTAGCTCCATCTCATGTGTTCCCCCTGACCTCCCTCAGTGAGGCTGCTTCAGCCAAGATGGAGGACAGCATCCCACCCCCTTGTTCTTCTTCTTCATCTTCTTCACGATGATGAACTCTGATGATCTACAGTGCCCGTCCTCCCGCCAGGACAAACGTTAGTGACATTTAATCCCAGGAACAAGCGGTGAGTCGCGGAGCGTCCATCCTGAGGGCGTAGGAAACCACCAAATGGAGACGAAGGTCCGGCCCGATCGATACTCCTCCCTCGGTACTGAAACAATATGCGATAAACAACCCGTCCTGTGCTGCCTCTCAGGACGCAAACACACGTATCAATCACCAGCCAATCACCCGCTCCTCATTACCCCCGCAAGCCTCGCTGCCACCATACGTGAAAACACAGTCAGGGTTCGACATCTCGGTCAAGTTATAATAATATTGATAACACTTCAAATACACACAAAGACACCGTACACATCAGGAAGTACACCGAGGAAAAGCACACGCACACACAATCACCTTTCAGGAATATCAAGGAAAGGTGGAACGTGTCGTTCCACAGAGTCACGAGGCAGTGGGGGAGGGGGCCTAGGTTCCATCCTAGGCCAGTGTGCTGCGGTACACCGTGCGTGCGTGATGACAGTGTAAGAGCAGACCAGTGTATGCGTTGGGTGGGAGGGGGATTTGGATTTGCCTACAGAGCCAACAGGTCTGTAGATGATGCTGTAAACATGGTTCAACACCATCCTCCTGCACACACTGGAGCATGTGCTGTCCCACCTGCAAGTGCCTGACTCTACCTGCAGGTGGATAACTGACTTCCTTACGAACAGGAAACAGCATATGAAGCTGGGCAAAACATCTCTGGCTCCAAAAGGCTGCGTTCTTTCTCCCCTACCCTTCTCCCTGTACACAGCTGCACCTCCAGCCACGAGTCTGTCAAGCTCCTGAAGTTCGCGGAGGACACCACCCTCATCTCTGGGTGTGACGAGTCCGCCTACAGGAGGGAAATCGACAGGCTGCTGACCTGGTGCGGTTGTAACAACCTGGAGCTAAACGCTCTAAAAACAGTGGAGATGGTTGTAGACTTCAGAAAGAGCCCAGCCCCCCTCCCCCCATCACCCTTCACAACTCCCCAGTTCAGACCGTGGACTCCTTCCGCTTCTTGGGCACCATCATCTCCCAGGACCTCAAGCCTCAAGTCAGGGAGCTGAACATCAGCTTCCTGACCATGAAGGCCCAGCAGAGGCTGTTCTTCCTGCAGCAGCTGAATAAATTCAACATGCCTCAGTCCATGATGGTTCTCTTCTACATCTCCATCATTGAGTCCATCCTCAACTTCTCCATCACCACCTGGTTTTCCACTGCCACTGCAAAAGACAAGTCCATACTACAGAGTGTCATACGCTCTGCAGAGAGAGGGATCGGCTGCAACCTGCCTTCCCTCCAGACCCCTTCTCTATGGCCCCTTCCCTATGGCTGACCCCTCTCACCCAGGCCACAGTCTCTTTGCCACAATCCCTTCCGGTAGGAGGCTGAAGGCCATCAGGACAAGAACTGTATGCCACAAACACAGCTTCTTCCCCACGGCCTCCAGCCTTGTCAACAAGGCCCTTCCCCCCCTCTGAAGAGCCCCCCCCCACTGGACCCAGCCCTCATACATCCACACATACATTTGCACTGGACTGTTACATACTTTTTGCACTACAAACTGCCACCTGCGCCTTGCACTAGACCACTTACTGAACTATTTTATACTTGTAACAACAGTTTGTAATTGTTTTGCCTTGTATTGTTTTGCCTTGTCTGAACTGTTTTGTTTTGTTTTGTTTTGCACGTGACTCTGTGTTCCTCCGGACCCGCGTCAAATTCCAATGCGTGTTTTTACAACGGCAAATGGCAATAAACAACTTTCTGATTCTGATTCTGATTCAAAAAAAGGTTAGCTAGCCGAGACGGAAGGCAGAAAAGCCAAGCTTAACAAGGGATCTCCATGTCTTACCCTCTGAGTGAAGAACGGGGAGAATTGAAATATTATCTGAACACCCGTCGTGTCCAAATTGTAAAAAGACAGAAACAGCCCCGGAATGAGCATAAATAAAAATGAGCATAAATAAAACTAATATAAACCAAAATAAAAGCAGAAAAATCTAATCTAATCAACCAATAATCATTGGATGGATATTCAATTGGATTTTATAATAATAATAATAATAATAATTATAATAACACATTATTTTATGGAGCTTATTTAATATGAAACTCAAAGACAATAATCTATCCATCCATCCATCCATCTTCTCCCACTTATCTGTAATCGGGTCGCGGAGGTAGCAGCTTCAGCAGGGGACTCCAAACTTCCCTCTCCCTGGCAACATCGACTAGCTCTGACTGGGGAATTGTTTGCCAGAAATGCTTTGGTGTCCTTCTCCATGGATTCTCTGAACAAAACAAAATCGATCATTGACCTTCGGCCTAAGGTTCTCTGGTACCATGTACACTTATGAGCGTTTGAACATGGTGTTTGTTCTGGCCAATCCATGACTAGCACATAAATCCAATAACAAAACCCCGCTCCGGTTCAGATCAGGTAGGCCGTTCATCCCCAACACGCCCCTCCAAGTTTCCCCGTCATTACCCACGTGTGCATTGAAGTCTCCCAGGAGGACTATGGAGTCCCCTTCAGGAGCCCCATGCAGGACTCCATCCAGGGTGTGCAAGAAGGCGGGATATTCCGAACAGTTTTTTGGTGCATTGGCACACACAACAGTCAGAGTTTTCCCTCCCATGACCCTAAGGCGTAGGGAGGCGACCCTCTCGTCCACCGGGGTAAACTCCAATAAAGCGGCACTCAGCCGGGGACTTGTGAGTATCCCCCAACTTGCCCGGCGCCTCACACCCTGAGCAACTCCAGAGAAGGAAAGAGTCCAACCTCTATCCAGGAGTTTAGTTCCAGAGCCAGTGCTGTGCGTAGAGGTAAGCCCCACCAGATGTAATCGGTAGCGCTCCACCTCCCGCACAAGCTCAGGCTCCTTCCCCCCCAGAGAGGTGGCATTCCACATCCCCAAAGCCAGTCTCTGTTGACTGCGTTTGGTCCGTCGAGGCCCCCTGCCTTCACTGCCACCTAACTGGCAGTGCCCAGCGGTTCTTCCCGTAGGTGGTGGGTCCGCGGGAAGGAGTAGTGGCCACGTTGCTTTTTCGGGCTATGCCAGACCAGGCTTCATGGCTAACCCGGCCACCAGGCGCTGGCTGACGGGCCATCATTCCGGGCCTGGCTCCGGAAAGGGGCCCCTGGCTTCCTCCAGGCAGGGTTACATCAAGGCAATAATGTGATGCAAAAATAAATAGATACATTACAGAGGAAAACAAAAGGTTAAAAACCTTGGACTTCAGTGTGGACTGTGGACTTCATAGAGTGGACTTCATACCGACTTCATGACAGCAGCCAAAAAGATCAAATAATTTCAGTCTTTTCGCTCTTATTTTTCCCCTCGTCTCTCCCGGCCAATCAGAGCGGCCCGTGGAGTAATAATCCACTTATGTGTGTTTGAGCGGCCTGGTCAGACAGACTCAGCAGCTTGATTCCACTTCAGAGGCCCGGGGACCACCCCAGGCTGAGGGAGGGGGGGAGGGGACGGAGGTGGGGGGTTGGGAGGGGGAGTGCCTCGCTGGCTTCCTGTGTAATCCCAGATCAAAGGTGCGGGGGAAATTAGGATGGGTGGATTCCTGCTCTAACAACACTTTTTTCCCTCAGATGGGCGCCCCCCCAAAAATGGCGGCCGGTGTAATCTCTATTATCTCTATTGCTGCAGGTTATCACACTCGGATGGTGTGGTTTCGGTGCAGAGAGAATTATATGAGAGAGAGAGATACGCCGTGATTTAAGCGAGGGTCGAGGGCAAGTGGGTGGATAAGGTCCGTATCCAGACGTTTGATGTCTGTTTTCATCCCCCCCCCCACACCCTGGTCCCCATAGCAACAGTGCAGTGACAGCATATCAGCAGTAAAAGTGTCGGGAAGAAGACCAATCGGGAACTCCACTAAAAAGCATCTATTCCTAAAAGCGGAGCTACAACTGGACGGACCAATGGAGTCACAGCTGGCTTCTGAAGGCTAACGCGCACGGAGCTCATAAGAAACCAGACAGCCATCTTGTGCGCTCTTGATCACAGTTGTGCATCCATGTGTGTCTGGTTGCTCACAATGTCTTCATTTAGCTGACTGCAGCAGGACAGTACAGGAGGTCAAGAAAGCAAAAGTATAAACCTGTTTTGTATGACGTTTTTAGCCTAAGCAAATAACTGTGAATTAATATACATGTCTTAAAGGAGCAGGTAGGGGTTTGAGGTCATTTAGGAGCAGGTAGAGGTTAGCAGTCAAACAAGATGCTAACCTAACCACTGGAAAATCCTTGTTCTAATATCCAATTAAAACGGTGACTTGGTTAGCTGTGGTTCTTTGGTTCTGTGTAGGAAGGAGTAGGAAGGAGAGGAGGAGGAAGGAGGGGAGTAGGAAGGAGAGGAGGAGGAAGGAGGGGAGGAGGAAAGAGGGGAGGAGGACATGGAAGCAGCTTGTGGGGGCAAAGTCATCAACAATGGTCTGTATGGTGCTAGCACGACTCACACACACACACACACACACACACACAATCACACACACACACACACACACAAACACACACACACACACACACACACACACACACACACACAACCACACATACAAACACACAACCACACACACAAACATACAGACACACACATGCACAACTGTGTTTACAGTTGTGCATGCAATGTTTAAACCAATTGGAGTAGGCTGGTATTCCTTCTCCAAGAGGTTTGTTTTGGTTGAGTTTGCTTGTGAGGTCATTTGCCATAATGAGGTTCATTACAAGAGAAAACAACAGCCCCCCCCCCCTATTATGAAGACCCTAATGTGAGATTAAAGCCCTCTGATGGAGACCTAATGTCAGTGTAAACTGGCCCACATTCTGGAGTCACACCGTACAAATCTTCTCCCGCAGTTAGCCGGCGTCCTGCACGGAGGACGCCTACTTTAAACTGTTCAGCCTCTGCTGTGCTCTCGCCAGATACCGATTGTGATTGTTTGGATTTGAAATGAGGATACCCATCTGACAATTGATTATCTGTGTAATATGCCGACAAGAGCCACAGAGACTCCGGGGGCTAGCAGCAAGGCCCGGTCCAGAACACAAGCCCTTTAGCCTCTTTAAGCGAGGAGATGTCAGTGTGTCTAAAATAAGCCACTTTAGAGGTACTTTGGAGACATAGAGGTGTACTAGGCCTGGTGGATCAGGTTCACTTATCCTGGTTTCTCTCTGAAAAAGTGTCTGTATACGATTAGAGCTTATTATTCTTTATACTCTATAGAGATAAAAACTAACAAATTTAACACCACTTTAAAACATGTAATATCCTTCCGAGAGTTACTCTAGGCAGGGAGGATTTCCTCCAAGGGCCACACACACACCCACACACTGAAAGCGTGATAACAGCAAGAGGCTACAGTGATGCACACACGCTACACACACACACACACACACACACACACACACACACACACACACACACACACACACACACACACACACACACACACACACACACACACACACACACACACTGAAAGCGTGATAACAGCAAGAGGCTACAGTGATGCACACACGCTACACACACACACACACACACACACACACACACCACACACACACACACACACACACACACACACACTACACATTAGGCTAATCGGTGATCAGCCTCCCATCTTCAGAGGTCCAGGAGACCGCCAGGGGAGACAAAGTTGGGCACAGGGCGGTGGAAAGGAATAAAACAAAACTACTAATAAGCAAAGAAAATAACACTACATGAAAGAAGTGGCAAATTAAGACAAAGTAAAATAAGCAGAGTTCTATAAGAACAGTGCAGCCACTGACACCTGTAAGCCACTGTAACTCGCTCACTGCAGGCAAGGGAAGCAAGCCGCCCACCATACAACCCCCCTGGGGCTAGCCAGGGGTGGACAACACAGGTAACAAACCTAGGTGAGAAAACAGTCGTCTCACTTTATCCTTTCCCGCAACGCTACACATCTAACACTGAAAGACAAACATACCTGCAAGTCTAGAGATTACAGCTTATGCTGCAATCACACGCAGACAGACCAAACAACCAAAGTTCTCCGGAGGAAGATGAACAGAGACGTCACTGAGGGCAACCGACAGCGAAGGGACGTAGTCACCCACACACTTCTTATATCGACATGGCACCAGTCTACCTGTTTTATACAGGACAGGTGCACACTAACTGGACTGAACCAAAATTAATGTGTGGGGGAAAAGTACCCGACAGGAGCAGAGAGATACACTTGGTTTTAGTTAAGTGTATAATGAGTGTATAATCTCAAAACCACGTGACCTACAGATGAGAATGGAAGGGTTGCATTGTGGGTACACAGCCTCTGCTCAAATGCTTTATGGGTCACCATAATAAAATAGAGGCAATTAATAAATGCGTTATTATTTTTAATGTGGCCAATTCAGTGTGCTTCAGCGCAAGAGGACCTATTGTACAATGTGCTGTTGTAGTATTAAGGTATTTAAATAGCACCCTTCTTCTATGATTCTAAAAAGCACATTATACTATCTACTGCAGTACATGTACAGTAGCTTTAAGTGTATTGCAACATCAAATACATTTAAAATAATTAAATACTTAGGTGGAGTATGTATGGCTGGTGTCTGGTTGAATCAGCCTCATCTGGCCCCAGTCAGACTGATTAGAGTCTGGTTAAAGCAGCCTCATCTGGCCCCAGTTAGACTGATTAGAGTCTGGTTGAAGCAGCCTCACCTGGCCCCAGTCAGACTGATTAGAGTCTGGTTGAAGCAGCCTCACCTGGCCCCAGTCAGACTGATTAGAGTCTGGTTTAAGCAGCCTCACATGGCTCCAGTCAGACTGATTCGATTCAGACTGAAGCAGCCTCACCTGGCCCTAGTTAGACTTATTAGAGTTTGGTTGAAGCAGCCTCACCTGGCCCCAGTCAGACTGATTAGAGTCAGGTTGAAGCAGCCTCACCTGGCCCCAGTCAGACTGATTAGTCAGGTTGAAGCAGCCTCGCATGGCTGCTGCACACCTGTGGGTCCTTAGTGATCAGGGCCTACAGGTTAAACCAGCCACCACACAACACACTCTTTTGGTGCCAGCAGGACATGTCAGCACGTAGCTGCTAGCAGCTGCTCTGATAGCATCTTTGTTGTGGGGAGGAGCCTAAGGAAGCCTCTACAGCGACAGGTAGCAGGTAGGACTACTCTCCTGTCCAGGGACGTGCGACTCCTCGCCTGTCCCGCACTACTCTCCTGTCCAGGGACGTGCGACTCCTCGCCTGTCCCGCACTACGCCCCGTCTACTACCTGCCGGCATTCCGCTGATCGGCTTCCCGGTATCCCGACTCCTCTCCCGTCCCGGACTACTTGCCTGTCTACTACCTGTTGCTACCCCGACTTCCTGGTATCCAGACCCCTGGCCTGTCCCCGACCGTTCTATTGTAGTGCTTACTTAAATAAAGCCCCACGTTATCGCTTCACTGGTCTTTGGTCTGCGTTCCGTGTTGCAGAACGACCTAGCCATTATGGACCCCGGTGACCTCGACCAGGTGATCGCATTGGGGATTGTTCGTTTCGTACAATTTGAGCAAACGCTACAGGCGATCAGGGACCTGGCAGCCACCATAGCCTCCCTCCGTTCGGAGCCCCAGCCTGGCACCTTTCCCTGCGAGGGGGCAAAGATTACGACAGATGCCGACCTGCCCGTCCCTCCTGGCGCATTACGCCGCTCTGTTCTGTTCCGCTCTTCCCCCGTGTGACAGCGGCGCCCAGCTCAACGCGGTGCTTCTCAACGCGGCGCTGCTCAACGCCGCACTGCTCAACGCCACGCTGCTCAAGGCCACGATGCTCAACGCCACGCTGCTCAACGCCGCGCTGCCCCCGTCTGACAGCATCGCGCTGTCCCCGCGTGACGACTTTGCCTTGTCCCCGTCTAGTGACGTCGCGCTGTTCCCGCCTGACGACGTCGTGCTGTCCCCGTCTGCCGACGTCGCGCTGTTCCCGCCGGCCGACGCCGCGCTGCCCCCGCCTGCCGACGTCGTGCTGCCCAACACTGCACTGCCCCGTTCCGATGACTCTGCACAGCCGAATGCCACGCTGCCCCCGTCTGACAGCGCCACGCTTCCCCGTTCTGACAACGTCGCGCTGTTCCCATCTGACGACGTTGTGTTGTTCCCGCCTGACTACACCGTTTGCTTGGTTTGCCACTTGCTTTGTTCCCGCCGCCGGGGAAGACTCTTCCTCCCTTTTCGCCGGAGTCCTCGTATGGGGACAGGAAGGGGTCTTCCTCGAAGGAGGGCGGGATTCTCCAAGAAGCGGCGGAGGAGATGGACATTGTGAGGGGAGGTACTTTCATGGTTACGGTGGGTGACAGGGGCCGTGGCCAAGGCGCGGGCTTTGGTGGCGCACCCACACATCTGTCGGCAATTGCCAATTATGTTAATCACCTCACCTGTGGGTATATATACCCTGGCGTTCCCTAACACCGGTGAGAGGTCATACTTTGTGCTCTCTGGATGGAATCGTTCCGATCGATTTCCCGGTATCCAGACTCCTCGCCTGTCCCGGACTACTCTCCTGTCCAGTGACGTGCGACTCCTCGCCTGTCCCGCACTACGCCCCTGTCTACTACCTGCCGGCATTCCACTGATCGGCTTCCCAGTATCCCGACTCCTCTCCCGTCCCGGACTACTCGCCTCGACCTATCGCTACCCCGACATCCTGGTATCCAGACCCCTGGCCTGTCCCCGACCGTTCTATTTAAGTTCTTACTTAAATAAAGCCCCACGTTATCGCTTCACTGGTCTTTGGTCTGCGACACTATAGTGTCTATTGTATCTCTGTTTCTAACGATGCTAAGCACTTTGTGACTAATGTTCTGGAAATTAAGTGGTAAATAAATAAAATTGTTCTTACTTACAAGCTGCAGTAGCAGCCGGTACTTTATACAACAGTGTAACACAATGATTTGTATTTGTTTACTTGCTTGGTTTTCAATGTAGAACGTACAACGTAGAACGCAGAACGCACAATGCACCTGATTGATGAAGAGATCCTTGCTGTCACAGTGTTTTATAATAAATGTTTTAATGGAAAAGTAAGGAAAGAGAAGAACCCATCACTGAAACAGATATCACACACTAACATAATAATAATATATAGGCTGGACGTAGTGTGGGACTTGCTCCTCGCATACCAAAATTGCAATTAAAATAACACTATCCACTGCCTATTTTTCAACTGTCAAACTGTGACAGGAAACTGCAAGGTGGCCAGTTCAAGTCCCCGATACATCTGATGCCTTGAGCAAGGCACCAGACCCCTACACTGCTCCCCGGGCGCTGTAAATACAACAGCTGCCACTGGTCCTAATACTAGGATGGGTTAAATGAGAGAAACACATTTCACTGTGTGTGTGTGTGACCAATAAAGAGGATTCACTCCTCCAGGTTTAGATTTATTTAGACAGACACACTGCTTGTCATTGTCAGTGGCTCAGCACTTCTTTATCTTTAATAAAATAAAAAATATCTTTAAATCGGTCGGAGGTATAGCAAGACACCCTGACCCTAACTGCTCCTGACCTGCTGGCTGTCTCCTTGATGGCTGACTCCTCACTCGGTGTATGAATGGGTGATGTGAGGACTTTACATGACTTGTAAAGTCATGTAAAGCCCTCTTTTTCTACCCTTTCCTCTTCTTCTTTCTTTTTTCTCTTCATGCTCCTTCTCCTACCCCTCCAGGATTCTCTTCCTCTTGGTCCTCTTCCTCCTCCTCTTTCTTATCATCCTCTTCTGTTTCTCCTCCTCTTTCTCCTCTTCCAGGGTACTGGTTTTGTCTCGACCAATTCTTAGCACTTAATAACACAATACCTCAACATGTCCACTGGAAACAGCGTTCATAAACCAGTGGAAAGAGAGAAACACTGGTTCATGTCCACTGGAAACAGCGTTCATAAACCAGTGGAAAGAGGGAAACACTGGTTCATGTCCACTGGAAACAGTGTACATAAATGTGAAGGTTTGTGGTTGGTGGCTGGTTTAAGCCTCACCTGGTCTGAGTTGGACTGATTGGCTGGTGAGACTGCACACCTGTCGGTCATTGTAAATAAAGGCTCACAGGTTATAAGATACAACATACAAGATATTTGATTGGCCATTTGTAACAAGTACATAGGAATGCTTACTCCCCATTCCCTCCCATATGTATCTCCAAAACAACACCATCAAAATAAGATAATATATACAATAAAAATAAACAAAAAAAGAGCAGCTAAGTGATTTAAATGATATGTACATGTGTTGAATGTACATGTGTTTTTGTTTGTTTACAAATATATTTTAAAGCATTTAAAGTGCCAATAGTGCAGCAGCATCATGAATACAGTTCAGTACGGTGCAGTAACTGTGATGAGTCCAGAAAGTCCAGCAAAGTATGTAACTTTAATGTTAATGACATGTTATGAAAGTGAAAGTGGCAGCACTCCTAGCAGTTCAGTAGGCGCACTGCCTGTGGATAAAAACTATTCTTAAACCTGGTAGTACCAGTTGGTAGGGGGAGAAGAGATGGTGCCCAGGGTGGTTGCAGTCCTTTATGATGGACAAAGCCACCACCACACACACTTAAGAAAGTGCTCTTGCATGTACCATCTGCTCTGTTCACTATTATCAACCTGTGTCCTTGTCTTGCGGAGGAGCCCTCATGTAGCCAGTTTAATGGCTGGTGGCAGCGTGGTCTGCTACACTGGCGCCTGAACAGGGACCTCGCCGTCCAGGACGAGGCACAGCCACGTCCCAGCACCCTTTCCCCGCTGGCAACGACGGCCACCATGTTGGGGCCCAGCCAAGGAGAAGGTGGCAGCGCAGCAACAGCTAGGAGGAACCGCCTGCGGCTAGCCACACCAGGATTCAGGATCCAGACAAGGCCTCCGGTCTCTAAGACTCAGAAGGGGGAAGATGGGGAAATGGGTTTTTTTGGGGGGGGGTTTTACTTGTAAACGTGTAGAGTCCAGTTCGGTATTATATTTAGATGGTGCCAGGTTTCGGCTGGGGGAATGTGGTATGTGGAGTGTGTGTGGTTGGTGGCTGGTTTACACAGCCTCACCTAGTGAGCCTTGATTAACAATGACCCACAGGTGTGCAGCTGGTGAGGGTCATTGCTGTGGGTCATTGTTAATCAAGGCTCACAGGTTAAAACAGCCTCCACCACACATACTCGAGAAAGAGCCCTAGCATGTTCCATCTGCTCTGTTCACATTTATTCAAAACTGTGCAATTGACCTGATTCCTCATCAACCTGTGTCCTTGTTTCGGGAGGAGCCCTCAAGTAGTTCATAAACAGTGTTCATAAACCAGTGGAAAGAGAGAAACACTGGTTCATGTCCACTGGAAACTGGGTTCATAAAGGTTTGGTTGTATGAAGCTCATAAAGCAGGCAGTGATGCAGACATTGATGAAGCCAAATGATAGGCCTACTATAGGTTATTGAAGTGTTTTCTCTCCCTCCACATTAAAAGCAGGGTTTCATCCCCCGATGATAACAGTGTTATTCTATAGTACTCACTACTATAGTAGTGAGTATTCCCCTCCCTTCCTCCACATTTAAGCTCTCTCCTAAGTTCAGGCCGTTATGTAACACAGCGACTGTGTGTCTTGGAAGCCCCAGCAGCACAGCTGTCAGGAATAGATCTGTCTTACTTCCAGCACGTCTTTAATGAGCTGTGACTGAACAAAAGACCAAAAAATATACTGAAATGTATATATAAGAAGAGAGAGGGTGGAGGGTGGTGGGGGCTCCGGGGAGTGGGGGTGGGAATTATCACGTTATTAGGATGTCGCAGAGGGTTCCCGTGTCCTCACCAGACGTGAGTTTGAATCCCAGAGTGAACAGGCAACAGGTCTCAGGTGGTCAGTGTGCAGTGCAGTGCACCTGGTCCTTCTGGGAAAGTGAGTTTCTCCCCACAAGGCACGGCTCTTCTCTGTCTCTACGAAGGTCGTAAAGATAGTATGAAATAAGATATGACATAAATGGTACATGGACTGATTTTATGGAGTGCTTTTGTAACCTGTGGCCGCTCAAAACACATTACAGTTTGTGGCTTGCATTCACTCATTCATACACATTCTGACACCATATACATTTTATATACATAAATAGGGACAGAATCTGAAAAATGTACAGTATTGGTCACATCATTAACTTTAAATCTTTTGATTTTGTATTTTGCATACTCGATATCTTTCAACACAAACAAACCAAAGAAGAGAACAAAACAAACAGCAACAAACTATATAGTGTGATTAGAGAAGCAGCCTCTGGTTAGCCAGTTGTAAAGCCTCCAGGTTTCCGTCTCCCCGTACCAGTGAACACAATGGATTGGACTAATAGCGGACAGAGTGCTACTGAGGCAGAAAGGCTAAGAATGAACCAAACCACCAACCTCCACTGAATTCAATGTATTCTCATTTAATCAGCTGGTAATATCCGCACAGTAAATTAATGTTAGTATTAGGTCGGTTATGTATATATTTTTTAGAAATTATTGTATTAATGCTGCTGACACCCAGCATTAATCAAACACAGCTTGGTGTCATGTCTCGAGGTTCGGACCTTTTGTAAAAAACAACATCATAATAAGCTCATGAATTAAAGTTGCTGAAATTAATTCCTAGCTTTGCTTTCATCAACAGGATGGAGGAGATGTCTCTCTCGTTAAAGTGGATCTTCTGTCTTCTGAAGAGAGATATGCAAATGAGAATAAACCAGCAGCTGACCGCTCAGAGCCCGGATCTCAGCTCTCTTCAATCTATTCCCCATCATTTCTACATCATTGTATTCCGTTCTTCAGAAGATTGACCGACTCACGGCCGACTGGAGATGCGTGTTCCTTCGCCTGCCCCGTGATACGCTCAGCCGGGTCTCCGTTAATTAGAACAAAGAGACTAGAAGTAGCAAGGGTTCTTACTGTGTGTGTGTGTGTGTGTGTGTGTGTGTGTGTGTGTGTGTGTGTGTGTGTGTGTGTGTGTGTGTGTGTGTGTGTGTGTGTGTGTGTGTGTGTGTGTGTGTGTGTGTGTGTGTGTGTGTGTGTGTGTGTGTGTGTGTGTGTGTGTGTGTGTGTGTGTGTGTGTGTGTGTGTGTGTGTGCATTGTGATGTTAATAAATCTGATAATCTCTAGAGAGAGAGAGAACTGTGCCAGATTCAACTCAATTAACCAAATAACAAGCAATTATCAAATTCCTCAATTAACTATTCAAATATTAATCTATGAAATTCATCATGCAATCTTTATGCAGCTTTTAATCACCTGATTGAAAAATGTAACACTGTGTTGTACATTCAGACCAAAAAAACACATTCCACGCGGTTTGGAACCGCAAGTGGCTTTGTATGTAAGTGTCTGTGCTGTGGATTCAGAACAGCAAGAACATGGGAGGGCTGAGGGGAGAAGAGGAGAGGAGAGGAGGGTAGGAGAGGAGAGAGAGGATGGTAGGAGAGGAGAGGAGAGGAGAGGAGAGGAGAGGAGAGGAGAGGAGAGGAGAGGAGAGGAGAGGAGAGGAGAGGAGAGGAGAGGAGAGGAGAGGAGAGCCCCTAGTAGAGCACCCACTGCCCCCCTCTGAGTCCTCCCATATGTATGATGGAATGATCGGCCTACCAGTTGGTAAAGTCCACCGGGTAGACTGGTAGACTGATCTACTCATTTGTGCATGTTGATGACCATTTTTTAAATAGCTTGTAATGGCTAATCAGTCACAGCTGGTGGTACAATAGGGGCACTTTAGCGCTATGCTAATACATTGACTTCACCATGGAAGTGTGGCCCCAGTGGACGCATCGCCGCGCATCAGCTGCTGCTAGCAGGAGCTTACAGTGTTCAGATGGAAGCACTTAAACATAAAGAAACATGGAGTCCGCTGGTTGTTCACTGAATGTCAAATGCACACCGCACAACCTGCTCATTAGCATAAAGTGTACCAAAGTGAAACTTTTGTCCCACCACACACACACACACACACAAGGGTTTACTCAGTGGTTCCCAAACTGGGGGGCGCACCTCTGAGGGGGAGGGGGGGGTTGGGGGTGGAGTAATGAGGGATGGCGCAGCTAAATATTAATTATGCAACATCCTAAATGTGTCTTGTTCCTATTTAGATTTACCTTTGCAGTTCTGAATTAATGACATGTTGTAAATACATTCTATAGGAGTATGCAAGCAAAGTATGTGTCTGAGAGCGTCCTTATGTGGGTGCTTGTAGGTGGGGGGCCCTGCAGAAACATCTCTGGAACCCCTGTGTTAACACATCCTATAAAGTCTCCTGGTGGGTCTCCTATCAAGTCCTCACACTAACCAGCAGCACGCTGGCAGGAGACTCAAAATGGTGCCCATTTCCTCCAGCAGCACAAAAGACATTTTGTGTATTTTGTCAACAGCAGAGGAGAGAAAGTCTTAACAGCCGCAACGATTTCTCTCACAAACACTTTCAAGCCACATTGCTTTTTGAATTTGACTGAAAATGCAGTGGAGATGGTTGAATTAGATAAAGACTTCTTTGTCAATGCTGTGCTTTTAGCCGTCCTCTGGAAGCACATCCGTGTGAATAATAAAAACCCTCTAAAGAAGACACAAATTGTTTTTCTTGTGAGTCGAACCTGACTTTACTTTGGTGAGACAATGGAAAGTCAAGCAGACCTCCTTTAAAGAACACTGGTGTGTGGGATGTCAAACCCACAACCTCACAGTTTGGCCAGAAAACGTTTCTGGCAGAAGAGCCTTCTTTTCATTTTATTAAACCTTTTCTGGAGAAAATATTACACAAACAAAGTAATGCAATGAATTATCTCTGTCAGGTCGTCTCCATCACAGAGGATCCACACATCCATCTCTAAGTAGGTCCTTGGTTTAAATGCTACATATATGTCCCTCATGTTCTTAGCCTGACAACACCTTAACGAGCCACCAAGAAACATGCTTATAAACCCATTAAGAACTCAGAGGAGCGTGTTTAGAACACTCAGAGGAGCGTGTTTAGAACACTCAGAGGAGCGTGTTTAGAACACAGAGGAGCGTGTTTAGAACACTCAGAGGAGCGTGTTTAGAACACTCAGAGGAGCGTGTTTAGAACACTCAGAGGAGCGTGTTTAGAACCCTCAGAGGAGCGTGTTTAGAACCCTCAGAGGAGCGTGTTTAGAACACTCAGAGGAGCGTGTTTAGAACACTCAGAGGAGCGTGTTTAGAACACTCAGAGGAGCGTGTTTAGAACCCTCAGAGGAGCGTGTTTAGAACACTCAGAGGAGCGTGTTTAGAACACTCAGAGGAGCGTGTTTAGAACACTCAGAGGAGCGTGTTTAGAACACTCAGAGGAGCGTGTTTAGAACCCTCAGAGGAGCGTGTTTAGAACACAGAGGAGCGTGTTTAGAACCCTCAGAGGAGCGTGTTTAGAACACTCAGAGGAGAGTAAAGCCCCCCCTCCCCTCCCCTCTCAGGCGAGGAGCCGTTTCTCATCTCCTCGCCGTCGGCGCCGGGCGGCTGGGCGTTCCCACATTAGTGTAATTCGGGTTCTTACGAGAGGTCATTCCTCTTCGTCCGTCACAGGGAGGAAGTGTGGTGGAGACTCGGAGGAGCAGAAGACAAATCACCTTTATTGTTTCTCCTCATCTATCAGCGCCGCTGAAGGACCTCCACCGCGCCACCATTTTGGACCCCGACCGTAAAAACACGGACTGTAAATGCGCTCCACAGTAATTCAAGTTGGGTGTAATTTACAGTTTTGTATCAGCAGGAAAAAAATGTATTGGGAAAAAAAACCTGAAACCCCGAATCCTAATCAAGACAAACACACGCACACGCTCTCTCACATGGACATGCTCTCTCACACCCCCACACACACACACACACACACACACACACACACACACACACACACACACACACACATACAAACACACACACACACACACACACACACACAAACAAGCCTTCATGTGGAAACATACTGAGAGTGCGATGAGTCTTCTGTTCCTTGCTGGCCAGCGAGGAGCTTAGCGGCTCTATGGAGAGTTCATCATGTTTATTAACTCCGCCAGGCTTAATATTCAACATCAGAATCATATCTCGGTCCACCGGGACAGCCGCTATGCGAGGCTGACATGATGCGAGATGCTGCAGGGCAGGATCCTTCCTCTCCTGCCTCCTCCTCGTCCTTCTCTCCCTCATACTGCTCTTTTTCTTCCTCCTCCTCTTGCTCTCACCTCCTCCTCCTCTTCCTCATCTCTGTCTCCATGGATACAGGAGGCGAGGCATTCCACACATTTGCACATCCCTAATTCAAGATGGCACCCTGGGTTGAAGGCTACGGTGAGTTAACGTGTGTGAGAGCAGCTGCTCTCCATCTCTGGGCCGGGGGATACAATGATATTTATTTAAGGGAACATCTGCCTGGCTTATGCTCCTTCTTTTGCGCGCATGCGTCCCATTTACGGTCACGCTTTGTCTTCCCCCGAATCGTCAAACCTAATTGGATCCACTCATTTGCACGCCGTAGTGTCTATTATGGAAGAACCGTGAGAGTAACTCACCACAAACGTAACGGAGATGGGAAACAGTTAGCGGTGGCGCCAATAGAGGACACTGGAGGACTTGGATATTAAAACAAGCAGGAGCACAGAGACCAGACTCAGAGATAACACTCACACACATTGGAGGAAAACACAACTGGAGGAGTGGCATCGCTTTGATGAATCCAGTTGGAGAAAGAAGAAAGGAGTCCAGACAGGAAGCAGAAGAACAGGACAGGAAGAGAAAACAAAAGGATCATCCAAAAAAATACAAAGCCACTTGAGCCACAGTGAATTTAGATGCATTTAGGGGTAAGAGGTCATTAAGGAGCAGGTAGGGGTTAGGGTCATTAGGAGCAGGTAGGGGTTAGGGGTCATTAGGAGCAGTAGGGTTAGGGCATTAGGAGCAGGTAGGGGTTAGGGGTCATTAAGGAGCAGTAGGGTTAGGGGCATTAGGACATGTAGGGTTAGGGTCATTAAGGAGCAGGTAGGGGTTAGGGGTCATTAAGGAGCAGGTAGGGGTTAGAGGGCATTAAGGAACATGTAGGGGTTAGGGTCATTAAGAAGCAGGTAGGGGTTAGGGGTCATTTAGGAGCAGGTAGGGGTTAGGGGTCATTAAGGAGCATGTAGGGGTTAGAGGTCATTAAGGAGCAGATAGGGGTTAGGGGTCATTAAGGAGCAGGTAGGGGTTAGGGGTCATTAAGGAGCAGGTAGGGGTTAGAGTATATTTTGTAGCAAGGAGGGGTTAGAGGTCATTAAGGAGCAGGTTGGGGCTTCACAGACTGAGGACATTGGGGATCAAACCCGGTACATTTCGACAGGAAGTCCAACAATGAGTGGCGAGTGGAGGGAGAACAGGATGGTGAACAGAGGAGGTGCAATGCTGTTTTGTTCCACTGTTTGCTATATATACTCCCAGCACTCTGTATTTTCTTCACTCCCCTCACCTCTCGTCAACCCCTCACTCTCTCACTCCCAGCACCCTCTCACTCCCCTCACTCTCCTCACTCCTAGCACTCTGTCACACCCTCACTCACTCACTCTCTCACTCCAATCACCTCCCCTCACTCCCTCGCTCTCGTCAAACATGTACATCAACTGAAAAGCCAGAGCCAAGTAGTCAAATATTCTGAATGGCCATATGGAGACTTTTTTTCCTCTATCTTTCTGTGTTATTCCCTCCCCCTCTCCATAACTCCCTCTCTCACTCACCCTGTCTCTCTCTCTGACTCCAGCTATGACTGATTGAGTAAACCACACGATGTGCCATCTTGTCTTCTCAGTAACAAGACACATCCCCCCCATAGAGAGGAGCAGTGGTCTCATTACATTACATTACAGTCATTAAGTAGTCGCTTTTGTCCAAATTAACTTATAGTCCGTTCAACAAAGGTAGGTGAGAGAACAACTCACCAGAAGTGCAAGAGTGCATTTAATTCCTAACAAGTCTCCAATAACTGAACCAGTGCTCAGGTAAAAGAACAATAAGTTGGCAACAATTTAACAATATATAACTACTACCAAGCAAACAATGTACTTTGTCAGACGCTAGTACGTTAGTAAAGCTAGTAAAAAGTGATGAGAGGCTGCGCTAGGAGGAAGGATCCGGAGTTTTCAGCCGTGGAAGATGGGCAGCGATTCTGCAGTCCTGCCATCCGTGGGGAGTTCATTCCACCCCTTTGAGGCCAGGAGTAGAGCCATGAGTAGATTGGACGCAAGAGCCCCTAAGTGACGGGGAAAGTAGACAGCCCGTCAAGCTCTGAATGAGCTCCAGGGGTCTGATGGCAGATGCCAGGGCACCAGCAAGGAGGGAGATGCAATAGTTCAAACAGGAGATGACAAGGGCCAGGTTAAGCACCTGCACAGCCTCTTCAGTGAGAATAGGCTAAATCCTCTTGATGCGTGTCACCGATGCATTGTTTGCCGAGAACGACATTTGGTC
The DNA here is from genome assembly GCA_027704905.1 of Muraenolepis orangiensis. NCBI lineage: Eukaryota > Metazoa > Chordata > Actinopteri > Gadiformes > Muraenolepididae > Muraenolepis > Muraenolepis orangiensis. The sequence goes on from CM051006.1 coordinate 2,076,519, forward strand.
GTCCAGGGACACACCCAGATTCCTTGCGGTCCGAGTAGGTGTCACCACAATGGTGACAGCCAGGTCTCGGTGCTGACATCCCTTTGCCGGGAAGAACACAAGCTCAGTCTTGTCCAGTTTGAGCTAGAGTTGGTGCATTGTCATCCACTCAGAGATGTCTGCCGCTCCAAGATGTGTGCCAGGTACGCGGAAATGCGTGTTTCAACTTGCAAGTCAAAGGGGGGAAATGATAAGATTAGTTTGGTGTCATCAGTATATCACTGGTAGGATACATCATGGGTGTCGATAACAGAACCAAGAGCCTCCTCCTCTGAGAGCTGGGCATGGAGGAGGAGATACATCCTACCCCTAGCTGTGATCACCAGCCCCTAGTCTACACCCAGAAGGATGACTGCTGAGTCTGCACATCCTGCTTAAATCAAACCCATCTCCCCACCTAACCTCCCTGCCTGTCCTCCTCTCCCCCTCCCCTCTCCTGACCTCCCTCCTTACCTCTCCACCCCTCCTTACCTCTCCACCCCTCCTTACCTCTCCACCCCTCTTTACCTCTTCTATTCTCCCCCCAACCACCAGCCCCTCCTTCTCTCCCCACCCCTCACCTCCTCTCCTGCTTCCCTCACCTCCCATCCTGCTCTCCCCACCCCTCCCCCCTTCTCTTCCTACCCCTCACCTCCTCTCCTGCTTCCCTCACCTCCCATCCTGCTCTCCCCACCCCTCCCCCCTTCTCTTCCTACCCCTCACCTCCTCTCCTGCTTCCCTCACCTCCCATCCTGCTCTCCCCACCCCTCCCCCCTTCTCTCCCCACCCCTCACCTCCTCTCCTGCTTCCCTCACCTCCCATCCTGCTCTCCCCACCCCTCCCCCCTTCTCTTCCTACCCCTCACCTCCTCTCCTGCTTCCCTCACCTCCCATCCTGCTCTCCCCACCCCTCCCCCCTTCTCTTCCTACCCCTCACCTCCTCTCCTGCTTCCCTCACCTCCCATCCTGCTCTCCCCACCCCTCCCCCCTTCTCTTCCTACCCCTCACCTCCTCTCCTGCTCCCTTCACCTCCTCCAGCTCCCTGTGTCTATCCTCTACGTCTACCATCACCACAACTACTAACCTCCTCCTGCTCCTCCTCCCACCTCCTTGGTAATAACCCCTTGACCTGTAATCGCTCCGACCTTCCCCACATTGAAGGTTGTCTTTGTCAGCCGGCGGTCACCCCCCCCCCCCCCCCCCCCCGTGCGGGCGCTACCCTCAACCATCTGCTGGTCCAGTGCAGGCCAGGCTGCGGGGGAACGTCCAGACAGACAGAGAGGCCAGACGAGGACAAAAAGATCATGTACGCACCGCTACAGGCCCCCGGGTTCTGGAGCTTTAGTGTGTGTGTGTGTGTGTGTGTGTGTGTTTGTGTGTGTGTGTGTGTGTGTGTGTGTGTGTGTGTGTGTGTGTGTGTGTGTGTGTGTGTGTGTGTGTGTGTGTGTGTGTGTGTGTGTGTGTGTGGACGGTGGGAGAATCGTCTCCCAGGTGTTAGAACCAGTGCCCACATCTGGATGAAAGGTGCTGCAGGTGGAGATCGGAGAGTCTCCATCGGAAAGTCGTGACAGAGCAGAAAACTAAAGCTTTGAAAACAATTGGATTTCCCCCCAACCAATCAGGGAAGAGAGACGGTTGGTGGTTGGTCAGAAATGAGCTGGGACTCCATTAGCGTGTAAACTGTCTGTCCCACTGAAAGCTGTCTTCCTTTTTTTGTTTCGAAACAAGTAAAAAAAACTTTCCTCCCCAAGCAAACACACATGTGGCAATTTACACATTTAAGAGGAGAAGGCAGAGAGATTTGGACCCCTATAGCAAATCCATATGTATAAGCGAGAGCTGGGTGACTTTTGTTTGGCTTGAGCCGCCTGCTCCGAGCAGTCTATTTAATTTGGGAGCTGGTCGCTCTCCCTCTCGCTGACAGAATGCTGAATAAGTGAATAAGGGATCTGTATCTTAGCCCAACGTGTGACTGCTGGTGCTAGCGTACACTTTGGAGTAAAATATGATGCGCCGGCCAGAGCAGCTGGCGTGGCGTGTGACAGACCTGGTAAGAGCAAAGGGACAGATGTTCATAAATAGCCAACGACAGAGGAAAAGGACGGCCCTTCATATTGTTTTGGCCCTAGGGGAGATGAGGCTCTCGGGCCCCTTTATAGTGTTGTGGCCCCTAGGGGGAGATGAGGCTCTCAGGACCCTTTATAGAGTTGTGGCCCCGAGGGGATATGAGGCTCTAAGGGCTGAAATACTGTGCAATGCAAGGTGTCTACGTTTATCTCAGGGCAGTTTTCTATCATTTTATATTTAATATACTGTGCTAAAAAACATCTGCAACTGATATTCATCCTCGCTACAAACATAATAACACACACACGTTGCATCACACACCGTCATAGATTAATGACATGTTAAAAGGTTATAAAGGAATGTAGGAGTAGTAGAGGAATGCCAAACAATAGTAAGCAATTGTGTTTGAAGTTGTTATAGTAAAAGTTTAAATGTGTAACAAAAGCGCACACTGTTATGCATTTACAACAAACCAAAAATATTAGCTTTGCCCGTTTTCCACGAGGTTTGTACCATTATAATGTGGGTAGAATGTAAATAAATACCCTCCTTAGCACCAGTTCTCTAGGGCTGTTGTTCTAGATCTAGAGGTGGGAATAAGGAAGGAAGGAAGGAGACAAAGGAAGGATCTATTCAAGATTCAAGATACCTTTATTTATCCCGAGGGAAATTAAGGGTTAGGGGTTATCTAGAGGTGGGAATAAGGAAGGAAGGATTTTAGGAGGCGAGATGCTCAATCATTTTTACTAAGAAAAATTGTGTTCTGTACCTACTGTATGTCTCTCTCCACCTACTGTATCTCTCTTATCTACTGTATCTCTCTCTTATCTACCTAACCTCTCTCTCTCTCCACCTACTGTATGTCTGTCTTATCTACTGGATCTCTCTCTCTCTCCACCTACAGTATCTCTCTCTTATCTGCTGTATCTCTCTCTCCATCGACTGCATCTCTCTCTCAATGTACAATATATATCTCTCTCTCTACTTTCTTTCTCTCTCTCCACCTACTCAATCTCTCTCTCTCCACCTACTGTATCTCTCTCTCCACCTCGATCTCTCTCTCCACCTACTGAATCTCTCTTCCACCTACTGAATCTCTCTCTCTCCACCTACTGATCTCTCTTTCCACCGACTGAATCTCTCTCCACCTACTGTTCTCTCTCCACCTACTGTATCTCTCTTTCCACCGACTGAATCTCTCTCTCCACCTACTGTATCTCTCTTTCCACCTACTGAATCTCTCTCTCTCCACCTACTGTATCTCTCTTTCCACCTACTGAATCTCTCTCTCTCCACCTACTGTATCTCTCTTCCACCGACTGAATCTCTCTCTCCACCTACTGTATCTCTCTCTCTCCACCTACTGAATCTCTCTCTCTCCACCTACTGAATCTCTCTCTCCACCTACTGTATCTCTCTCTCCACCTACTGTATCTCTCTCTCCACCTACTGTATCTCTCTCTGTCTATCGGTACTCTCTCATTGTCTCTCTCCCGCCCTCTCTACATCTTCTCATTCTGTCTCTCCATCTACTTTCCCTCACACACACACACACACACACACACACACACACACACACACACACACACACACACACACACACACACACACACACACACACACGCACACGCACACACGCACACACACACACACACACACACACACACACACACACACACACACACACACACACACACACACACACACACACACACACACACACACACACACACACACACACACACACACACACACACACACGCACACACAGAGTAAAAAACAATATCTTCTCAATACATTTGAGGTAACAATTTGCACTGTGATCTTTTTGAGTAGATTTCACCCAATGATTTAGGTAAAGATGACCTCAATTTTACAAATAAGATTCACTTAAATAAATTAAGCAAAGTCAAACTAAATGTTCTAATACGTATTTAAGCCATGTTTGTTACTCAATGCTGTGATTATCACCCAGATTTTCGGAAAGCATCACGTCTAGTTAAGTTACACGTATTGTGTTCTGTTTATTGATCCACAGTGTTCTGACCATCGCCTGCACTGTAAAAAAAACCCCGTTAATTTTACGGTAAAAAACTGGCAGCTGTGGACGCCAGAACTTTACCGTAAAAAATACGGTAGAACGTAAAAAAAAAAAACCCGTAATTTTTACGGTAAAAACTGGTAGCTGTGGTTGCACGAACTTTACCGTAAAAAATACGGTAGAACTTTATGTACTATTACGGTAAAAGGATATCAGTACTGCTGATTTTACGGTTAATGTTTGAGTTTTATTCCATATTTTACCATATAAATACAGGTTTTTACCACTAAAAGAAACACCTTTTTACCGTAAAATGAACATGAAAATACTGTATGAATACCGTCTAAATAAAGTTTTGGCCATTATATTTGACTGTGTTTCACTGTGCAGTTAACAGTCTGTAATATAAAATACTACTTTTCCCCGTATAAATTCCCATAATATGCCGTACAAATAAAGGTTGTTCCATGAAATATGACAGTGCTTTACTGTAAAATAATCAGTCTGCAAAATACAATTCTACTTTTTCCTATATAAATTCCCTTACAAAAGCAGTACAAAAAAAGGTTTTGCCATGAAATGTGGTTTTATTGTGAAATTAACAGTATAATGCAATGATTTAACTTCTAATACGTAAAATCCTCTCATAAACAGTCACTTTGGACTTCTGTCTGACTATGGACCATAGTCAGACAGAAGTCCAAAGTTTTTAATAGTCCATTAAACAGATCAGCAGTCAAGGGGTTTCCAATGTGTTGCCCTCCTGTAGCTGTTGAGGCAAGGGAGCAGCATGTGGACATGGAGGTTCCCACCAGGTGGAATGGATGGGGAACCCAGGACCTAACGCCAGCATCAGGGAGAGATGGGGAACCCAGGACCTAACACCAGCATCAGGGAGAGATGGGGAACCCAGGACCCAACACCAGCATCAGGGAGAGATGGGGAACCCAGGACCTAACACCAGCATCAGGGAGAGATGGGGAACCCAGGGCCTAACACCAGCATCAGGGAGAGATGGGGAACCCAGGACCTAACACCAGCATCAGGGAGAGATGGGGAACCCAGGACCTAACGCCAGCATCAGGGAGAGATGGGGAACCCAGGACCTAACACCAGCATCAGGGAGAGATGGGGAACCCAGGACCTAACACCAGCATCAGGGAGAGAGCAGAGAGAAAAATCACAGGATCAAAAGTCGTTTCATGTACACTTAAGTAGTGGTGGGATATATTATATTGCAAAACCTTTAGATCACAATATTTTTATAATTATGGACTGTAACAATATGCAGCACATCTTAGTATACTGATTTTTCTGGTAATTCAATTAGAAAATGGTTTATAAATGAAGGGACTCTCAATAACCTATTTACATTTTCACTATAGTAACTGACGGTAACATCCCCCCAACACTCAGTATTACTTAATCTCTACTGGTAGACACATTTCTAAAGAGCACAGTATATACCACTATACTAAAGTCAATATTTACTGAAAGCGTGCATGATAGAAAACCTGTTTGTGTGGAATCACTCACCATAAATGTCCTGACTGAATGTAGAAACAGGTCCACATTGAAGGATCAGGGAGAACTTCCAGCAGCAGGAGAACGCTGAGTGGAACTTGGTAGTTTGACTGGGACCAGCCCTAATGATGGTGCAGCCCTGTCAATGCCCTAACAAGTGAGAAAAGAAAGTCAAAGATTAAATTGTAAAATAAACAAAAACAATAATTTACTCTCTCTAGACTTGTATCTCTTACCTGGAAAGGTAATGTCAAGAAGAATCGTTTGGCTTGGCCTATTGGAAGGGAAACAATACTTGAGACGCAGAATAAAAATCTGATGTATATATTTTTAAATATGCAGCCAACTTACCAGCTCAGTTCTTTAATGATGCCATCAGAGGAAACTTCTGCCAGACTTGAGTATTTTCATAATCATTTCTTCTAAAACAAATGATAGACTGAACCACCTACACTGTTCAATATTGTAATAGTACAAATAACCAACCCATACATATGTTATACTCTACATACTTACCAAATGCACATATGCTGTTCATACTCTAGACAACCCTACATTTGCACTCTTTTGCATATTGTAACTCTCCACTGTCCATCACTAGTACATATTGTATAGCATTATTGTGCTGTATAACCTACACTCCTGCATTTATCTATATTTGCACTTCTGGTTACATGCTACTGCATTTAATCGGATTTGTACCTGTACTCTGCAATGACAATGAAGGTAAATCTAATCTATTCTAAACTTAACAAGTTTTCTGAGCGCAAATTTATGTTTTTAAATTGCTCATTGTACCTAGCAGCCACAAAAAAATGTCCCATCTCACATTTTAAAATAAAGAAAAGCTTTATGAACTGAACTTGTTTGCAGCACAAAACGATTGACCTCACTCAGTAAAGCTGAACATGTACTGTGACTTTACAAACTATACACCATACACAAACTATACACTTTTCCAAGGAAAAGTTTACATTTCAGAACTTCAGAACTTTCACTATGATAGAAATTGAACAAATATCTGCAGTACAGTACACCTTAACACATTGTCTAAAGGGTTCGGGTTAGTAGGGTCTATATCCACTCATGGTCTGCAAGGTCTGCAATCCGAGTGAGGACTCTGGGATAGACTGGGAGTACTTTCTTGTTTTTCTTCCACTCGACTTTGGTTCCTCTCTCAGGATTTATTGAGAAGAAACACCTTCATGAAAAATACATATATAAATTCACAAAAAACAATTGAGGGCTGAAATAAAAACTTGTATTGTTAAATACTATAACAACAAAGAAATTGTACCTTTGGAGGAACTCAAGTGTTGAACGTAGTTCCACTGGTAGTGAATGTTGAAGCAGTAGTAACTCCCCAACATCAGGCAGAAGGCAGACGTGAAGGAAGTGACGTGGTCGTTGACAACCTCTTGGTCGATGCTCAACATGAACGTCCCAGCAGCAAAGCAGGAGGACCCTGAACAATTTAAGAATACAAAAAACAAAACAAACAAACTTCCATAACAAAGGCATCAATGTCAGCCATTGACTAAACATACTCATTACTTATTACATTCAACAAGGGCCATCAAAAAACCACCAAAACTGATAACGGAGTTGGTTAAAACCATACTGCTGCCTTGAATTCTGCTATTGGCTGACCTTGGTATCAGGTAAAGTAATGGTCAGTATCGTTATATGGGCTGCAACATAACCTGGAACTAAGTAAGCCAGTAGTACAATTGTATTTCAGTACACTAGTAGATTTATTCTAGAGGGTTTGGTTGCACTTTCAGTGTTTGTTTACTTACCACACACAATAATGCAGGGTGTTGCCGGCAACTTCTCCATCTGAACCTCTTGGGCCAGGCATGTATCCTCGACGAAATGGAACAGGTTCTCCTTTTGCTCACCAAAAACGCCTGCTTACAATCAATTCCAACACACTTGAAAATACAACGAGGTTCATTGCGGTGGAGTTTGCAATGTACAACATACGCCTTTAGAGACTGAACAGATTCTCCACAAATGCAACAGAAATACATGGTCAAACAGCGGCACATCAAAGAGGCAACCGTTAATGTTTGAATTCAAGCGCCCTTTCTGTCCACAACCTCCACTCACATTTGACGGGCAATGGCATTTTAGCCTGAAATGTGTCCAGGCATGCCTGGGAACGGCACTTTTGCAAGAGCCACTACACTCGGGCAATCTGGTTACAAAGAAAAAAATGCTACCAATTTACCCCTTCTCCCAAAGACGTCTGAACAGTATTAGCCTAACTAAACATTGCCTATACTTTGGTGTGCGACAAAAGCTGCGCAAACTCATTCATAATCGAAATAATTACAATCACGCTCAAACGTTAACCTGGCAAAAATAGACTTCACCTTACCGTGTTAACTGAAGACAAGCTGCAACGTTCAGACAAGTCCAGAATAATCAAACGAAGTACCTGCTGGAGAGTAGTTCAAATCACTGCGACACGGGAGCGACACATCTTAGAGGCAACCGTTAATGCTTGAATTCAAGCGCCCTTTCTGTCCACAACCTCCACTCACATTTGACGGCCAATGGCATTTTAGCCTGAAATGTGTCCAGGCATGCCTGGGAACGGGCTAGTATTTTTAACAGTGACAAAATGTTATTTTTACATAAAAAAATGGCAAAAATTACAGTGTTGGCTGTTTTATATATATTACGGTATATTTTTGTTATAAAAACAGTGCAAGAGTATTTAACAGTGGAGAAATGCATTTTTTTCAGAAAAAATATGTAAAAATTACTGTTTTGGCTGATATATATATTTACGGTCTTCTACTGTTACATAAACTGTATTCAACCAATTTTGAGTTTACGGTCTTTTACTGTCGTGGTTTGACAGTTTTACACCGTAAAATCTACAGCCATTTTTTACAGTGTGGATAACGACTGGATAACGTTTTTGCCGTACGTTTTTGTACCTCTGCCTCAACCCTCGACCTCCTGTTACCGACCTCTGATTGCCTTTACCAGGTTTTTGGATTTCGCCCTGTCTGTACCTCTGCCTTCATTAAAACACCTGCTCTACCGGGCTTCTGTTCACTCTGCTTCTGGGTCCCACCCACACCCAACCGTGACTCAGGCTACGTTATAACAGACATCATTTAACAGACACTCACACATTGAACATTGCCATTAAATCAGATTCCTGTACAACCCTTAAGTGCAAAGAAACACATTTGGCATTTTAGTGTGTGTCACTCAGCACCAACACAAAGGAACAGTCACACAAACTGGAGAATAAGTTGTTCATTCCAAAAGCCTACTTTTAAGTTATATTTCAGCTTCAAGTGATACTGAGGTTGAGGGCGTAGATCAATCCCATTAACTGCATGCATGCCTTGGTTCAGTTCCCGCTCATGTTCAGCACTTTGTCGCCCTCTAAAACAATTGACACGTCTGCTGGATCCTCCTGGTCCGTGGGATTATAACAAGCACCTTCATTGTTTGGTCCATGTGGTTTTCATGCTCTTCCTCAAGTATATGCACTTTTAAGCAATAAGCATATTAACAAGAAGCTTTTATATATAAAAGCTTCTTGTTAATATGCTTATTGCTTAAAAGTGCATATACCATTCAGCTTTGTCTATCCATTTCACCTATTTCAATAATACTAGGGTTTGATTTTTCTAAATTAGCGCCATGGATTAAAAACAAAAACATATTTCCCATTTGTAACTTTCAGTTCATTAACAACACCAAAAAACAATGTTTTTGTTATCAGTTAGTCCCATCTTTTAACATCATTTAAAAAATAATCTGAAACAGCCAAGCCCATCAATACATCTGCATATATCTGCACTCTATTCAAAATATATTTAAGAATGGCAAAATTTGCCATTTTTGATAATGTTATAGCATCTAAAAAATATATATTTTTTACAGATTTGCAGCAATCCATTGCATATTTTTTCATATAAGGTATCAGACAGGCTATTAACATAAATTAAACAATGGTATCAGAGCAACCTCTCTAATAACCCTGTTGTTGTTATAAGCAAAAGAGACAAAACTCAATTCTCACAACTCAACCATTGACAGTCACAAATTATGAAAGGTCTGAAACTAAGTTGAGATCAACTTGGTGAAAAAAACATACAAAAAATTAATATTTCTGCTGTGCTTGGATTTCCTCTGCTTTTCTGCCCGATTCTCTTCTCTCTGTTCCAGCATAATCATAGACCACAGCGTTCCCACGTAGAAAACCAAAGACCAGGATTTTCTCGACCATGTTTTGCTACTTTTGACCTAAAGACTCACAGAAACACAAGCAACACAGAGCTCCTCAGTTCAACATCAGCACAAAACACACCTTTGAAATACTGTTCTCGTCAACTTAAATTGAAATGTTCAACTTCACCACAACACGAGGGCTCCTCCCAAAGACAAGGACACCGGGAGATGAAGAATACGATTTATTGCAAGACTTTAAATCATTATGAACAGAGCAGGTGTGTGGTGGAGGCTGTTTTAACTTGTGAGCCTTAATAATAATAATTATAATAATAATAATAATAATAAATTATATTTATAAGCACGCTTTTAATTTGCGTAGACAAAACTCAAAGTGCTACAGAGTAAAAAATGGTTTAAATAGACAGAATAACAGAATAAAAGAATAACAGAATAAAAGAAGCAACGTTTACGCCGGCATGGCAACCTATTCTAAAAAGATGTGTTTTTTGCCTTGATTAACAATAACCCACAGGTGTGCAGCCTCACCAGCCAATCAGTCACACACACTCCACACCTATATTTATCTATACGAGATTGGTGTGAAAAACAACCTTATCTCTATCTATCTATTAGAGATATAGTGTGAAAAACAACCTTATCTTTATCTATATATTAGGGACAAAGTGTGAAAAAACAACCTCATCTCTATCTATCTATTAGCAATATAGTGTTAAAACAACCTTATCTCTATCTATCAATTACAGATAAAGTGTGAATAAACAACTTTATATTTAAGATACTGTGTTAAAACCACCTTATCTCTATCTTTCTATTAGAGATAAAGTGTAAAACAGGGGTCACAAGGGGTAGTTTGGTAGGACCCAGATACGCTGACCAATGACACAGTGAAGCGATAACATGAAGCTTTATTAAATTAAATATAACAGAGAGTGATCGGGGACCGGCCAGGGGTCTGGATACCGGGAAGTCGATCAGCGGAGTACCGGCAGGTAGTGGACAGGCGCGTGGTCCGGGACGGGAGAGGAGTCTGGACACCGGGACACCGGTCCTGGAGGGAGACCCATGGTCGGCCAGGCCACAGCGTTACACTGCCCCCCCTTCTAAATCTCCTCATCCCCGAGGAGCTAAATCTAAAAGTCCTGATAACGCTGTGGAACATTACGCTTCCTCACAGGCTGGCCTGGCACCCCTGCCGACTCTTCCTGATGTCCCCGGAGAGGAACAACCGCCCCAAAGGGTGTAACTTGCACCCCATCAGGCTGAACCGAGGAACGCCGTGAGCTGATCGAAGAACGTTGTGGGGGGTCCATCCCCCTGCGTGCAGGCTTGGCGATGGGGTCTGGGGAACCGTACCCAGGTATGGGGCTAACCGATCCCGGTGCAGCACCACGACCCACCACATAGCGATTACCACGTGGTGTGTGAGGAAGGGGACCCAGCACGTCGACAGCGACTCGGTCCACGCGTGCCCCTACCCGATACTGCTGAAGAGGCGCTCTACTCTGGCCCGCTGGACCCTTGCGGGCCACGCAGGGGTCACATCTCCGACAGAAGGTCTCCACGTCTCACCTACATGTGCCCCAGTAGAATGCCTGGCGAACCCTCTTAAGTGTTTTGTTAACCCCAAAGTGGCCGACCCCGTGCAGCCCATAATTGAACTCCAGCACCTCCCCCTGCCAACTCTTCGTTACCACAACTTGCCACCTCTCTCTACTCCTGGCTGGTTCCTTCCAGCGTCTCCAGAGAATTCCATCCCGGAGGGCCAAGCTCTCCCACTGGGACCACAACCCCCTGATCGAAGGATTGGCAGAAGCCACTTCGGGCCATTCGGGCCGTTGGCCTCCCTCCAACCATCCCAACACTGTGCTCAGATCTGGGTCCTCTCTCTGTTCCTTGGCCCAATCAGCTGGGTCATCCAAACGCAGGGCCATACACCTTGCCCCCTGCTCCTTCACAGCCTCTGAGACTCTCATCTCAGTGCGGCTGCAGTGAGCACAGTCTGGCCCACAAGGACGTCTGGAGAGTCCATCCGCATTAGTGTGACTGTCCCCCTTCCTGTGAACAATGGTGAAATTGTACTCCTGGAGTTGCTCAATCCATCTCGCAACTTGTCCTTCTGGTTCATTGAAGGACAGCAACCACTTGAGAGACGCATGGTCTGTCCGGATGAGGAATTTGGGACCACAGAGGTAGTGTTTGAAGTGGTTCACTGCCTCCACGACTGCAAGCAGCTCCCTCCGAGTCACGCAATAATTGCGTTCGGGTTTAGAGAATGTCCTGCTGTAGTAAGCAATCACCCGTTCACCGTCCGGAGTCACCTGGGCCAGGACTGCCCCCAGGCCATCATTGCTTGCATCCGTGTCGAGAACAAACTCCATCTGGGTCGGGAGTTGTCAGGATTGGTGACTGACATAGGGCGGCCTTGAGTGTCTCAAATGCTTGCTGTTGGTCTGGGCCCCACTCAAAGTGAACAATTTTGTTAGTCAGGCGGTTCAGAGGTGCGGCCACTGTGGAGAACCCTGCGACAAAACGGCGATAATATGAGGCCAGCCCCAGGAAGGACCGCAGCTCAGACAGGTTCTTGGGGATCGGCCAGTCTCGGACTGCGGCGACTTTCCCATCTTCAGTGGAAACCCCTTCGCCACCACTCGATGGCCCAGGAAGGTGAGCTCCTTCCGCATCAGGTTGCACTTCTCCGGGTGCAGCTTGAGCCCAGCTTGCTGTATTTTGGAGACGACCAGGCGAAGTGATGCCAAAGCAGTGTCGATGTCGGATCCATGGACAAGGACAACATCCAGGTAGACCTGTAAGTTCTTTGCTAGGACTCCGACCAACACTTTCTCTATGAGCCTTTCAAACGTGGCCGAAGCATTACATAGACCGAAAGGCAACGGTGGTGAACTGCCATAGCCCAGAGCCCGTTTTAATGGCTGTTTTCGGTCGTGCCTCAGCAGAAAGTGGCACCTGCCAATAGCCACTCCTTACGTCAAGGGACGAGAACCAGGCGGAGCCCTTAATCCCGTACAGGGACTCGTCGATTCGAGGCAAAGGGTATGAATCCTTGACCTCATTAAGTCTGCGAAGGTCCACACAAAAGTGCCAAGAGCCGCCCTTCTTCGGAACCATCACCACTGGCGACATCCATGGGCTGTCTGAAGGTTCTATGACTCCCGCTGCTCGCATCTCCTCCAGACATTGTTCTGCTGCTGCTTGCCTCTGTACGGGTAGACGGCGAGGACGTTGCCGGATGGGGTGAGCTGTGCCGGTGTCAATCTCATGCTCCACCATATGAGTGCGGCCAACATCAGTGGGAGAGGTTGCAAAGGCTTCCCGGTGCTCAAACAGCACTTCCCATAGTCCTTGCTGCTGTTCCACCGACAGTCCTTCAGTATTCTGCTCCAGTACGGCCCTAACTGTTACCTCCGCAGAGAGTCTGGGGGTACACACCGTGGCTGTATTAGTCGTCGGGGGTCTTGGCAGACAGGGTTGTCGACCAGGGCAGTTCCTTGGTGGTGCCGGTTGCTCCACCGATACTGAGGCCACTGGTGGGGGAGGCAGGGCAGAATTAGGGGCTGTTCCCCTCACAACATCACTATAGGAGAGTCCTGGGTGTAGTGGAGAGGCACCGGTTGTCTCTCTATGCAGAGGTTGAGAGGAAGCTAAAGACTCAGGGGTTTGTCCATAACTACCTAACCTGTGCGGAGACCCACCCATCAAAGACACTGTGTTCTGTGTGAGATCTAACACGCACCCAGTGGCCCTAAGAAAGTCCATGCCAAGCAGACATGGTTCAATGATCTCGGCCACCCACACAGATTGCTTAAATGTCTGATCACCCACGTGGATAGTGACGGGGCAGCAGCCCAGCATGGCTGCTCGGTCGCCGGTCACGGTGATGAGGGGAAGGTTGGTTTGGGACAGTTGCTGCCTTACCTTCAACAGGTCTGGCCTTATGAGCGTCGCTGAGGATCCCGTATCCACGAGAGAATGGACTAAGTTCCCCTCAACCTCCACCAGAAGACGACAACCAGGAGGTAGCTGTGGTTGTGTCCCAGGGTCTGGTCCTTTTAAACAATTATTCCGAGCAGGGGAGGGGGGAGAGATTCAGTGGCTGGGACAGAAGTATTCCCCTCTATTCTGTCCCTGCCTCGTTTCCCGGCGACGGTTGATGCTGGTCTAGGGAGAGAGGGCAATGATACTGTATGTGACCTCTCTGGCCACAACTCCAACATGTCTGGGACTGTGGGTCTGGTGAGATGCGGCTCCCCTGTGTCACTGGGAGTCTAGGGGTCTGTCGGAGGGGAGCTGGTGGCTTGGGGTTGCCAGGTAAGGCCTGTTGGGGCTTTGGTTCCAAGCCTTCCTCAAAAATCTGTTCAACCTCCTGTGCTCTCTCCAGGGCCTCCTCCCAGGAGAGCGGGTTACTGAGGCGGACCTGCAGTCGCAGGGTGTGCGGGGTCAGCCCACTGACGAAGGCCTCTTTAGCCAGGATAAACCGCTGCTCCTCGTTGAACTCAGGAAACGCTCTACGGGCCAGATGTCGTAGCTCTGCTGCATAGACCCCTAGCTTCTCTCCCCTCCGGCGCACTCGCTCGTTGAACTGTTGCCTAGCAGCTGCTTGTGATGTTGGTTCCCCAAACTGTCTCTCTATAGCCCGAGCTATGGATTGGGGGTCATCTCCACAACAGAGAGGTCAAGCAGTACCCTCCTAGCCTCTCCATCCAGAGCCGCGGCCAGTTGAACTATACTCTCGGTTCTGTCCCACTGGTTAGCTCTGGCTATGAGTTGGAATTGTGTCCAGTACGTTTCCCACCCCGTATTGCCATCATAGCGACCCACCCTGACCAGGTCTCTTCTCTGATTACCGCTTGTGGGTGACGGAATAACTCCTGCCATGGCAGTAGTTAGAGCATTTGAAAGAGCAGTTAATAACTGTGTAGGATCTACAGGGACATGAGTGGCTTCAGGGGAGAAGAGTTTGTTTGGCTCAGCCCTAGCGCAGGGAGAGCAGGTATAACTCTGAGTTGGGTCCCCCCTTGTGTGACTTGCCCACTAACGTGATTGACGTCAGAGGCTAGTCCGTGTCTCTCTCTGCCTCACGCTACTCCACGCCGTCTCAACACACCCCCCTCTCCTCCCACTCCCGTTCTAACTCTCGCGTGACTCTCTCACTCCCGTTCCCACCCAACCCGCTCCGCCTCCCCCTAGCGCTCGCAGCCAATGAGCCTCTATAGTGGACACTTCCCCCCAAACACATGCAGGTAAACAAACACACCCAGACAACAGCCAATGAACTCCCCAAGCCCCTTAGTCCTGGAGGGAGACCCATGGTGGGCCAGGCCACAGCGTTACAATATCTATTAGAGATATAGTGTAAAACAACCTTATCTATATCTATGTATTAGGGATATAGTGTTAAAACAACCTTATCTCGATATATCTATCAGAGATATAGTGTTAAAACTACCTTATCTCTATCTATATATTAAAGAAATAGTGTTAAAACAACCTTATCTCTATCTATCTATTAGAGATATAGTGATGAAACAACCTTATCTCTATCTATATGTTAGGGATATAGTGTTAAAACCTACCTTATCTCTATCTATATATTAGGGATATAGTGTTCAAATCGACCTTATCTCTATCTATATATTAGGGATATAGTGTTCAAATCGACCTTATCTCTATCTATATATTAGGGATATAGTGTTCAAATCGACCTTATCTCTATCTATATATTAGGGATATAGTGTTCAAATCGACCTTATCTCTATCTATATATTAGGGATATAGTGTTCAAATCGACCTTATCAGTTTCCATCTGCATTATGGATATAGTGTAAAATAGACCATTGTGATGATGCTCTCTGTGTCTCTCCGATCAGCTCAGCTCAGAGTCTAAATTGGTACCAAACTGCGTCATTTGAGGGAGTTATCTAGAGGAGGAGATGATGGAGCAGGCAGCATGGAGGAGAGGTTGTTCATATGCTATCCACATTGAACTGATACAAAGATACCCTTTAAGGGTTGTGTCTTTAGCCCCATCTCTTAGTTGATTTACTGTCTGCTTCACTTGGCACAATGCCATCTGTTATTGATACAGATATACATTTACATATGAAGATATGTTATGGATATTATTCTTCGTTCTATGAGCAGCTTATGGATTGTGTGGCATGGGATGGCGATCCAATCTGCTAATCTAATTCACTGTCAATTTGAAATGATTGTGTATGTGTGTGTGTGTGTGTGTGTGTATACATGTGTATGCATGCGTGTGTCTAGCTCAGGAGGTAGAGCGGTCGCCTCACAACCGGAAGGTTGCTGGTTCGATCCCCGGCTCCTCCTAGCAAAAACTGTGGAGGTGTCCTTGAGGAAGACCCTAACCCTAACTGCTCCCCGGGCGCTGTATGAATAGCTGCCCACTGCTCCTAATACTAGGATGGGTTAAATGCAGAGAACACATTTCACTGTATGTCTTCATGTATGTGACCAATAAAGAGGACTCAATCCTCAGGATTTGTTTGTTGTTTGTTGTGTGTGTGTGTTTGTGTGTGTGTGAGTGTGTGTCTGTGTACAAATGTGTGTGCATGAGTTTGTGCATTTGCTTGCAGGTCTGTGCATGTATGTTTGTGTGTGTGTGTATGTGGGGGTAAATGTGGGCAAGCATTTGTGTTTTGCCTGATTATCTGCATGTGTGTGTGTGCATCGTAGCCCAGCTATGAGATACAGTGTATATAGATACACAATATAGTGTTACGCCCCAACGAGACCGGTCAGCCAAATGTGCCAGAGAACCCAGAAGAAGAGACACAGGACAACCTAAACTACGGAAAATGTGTTTACTCACAAATCTCCACAATCCAAAACACAAGGTAGGGTAGCATAGGTTCCGTGGGGGGGATGACGCGGGGAGAGGGTCCAGGGTGGGACGCAGAGACAAAGGGTCCTTGGGGCGGGGGGGGGGGGGGTTGGACGAGACGTAGTCGGAGCTGGAGACAAGTAGTCCAAGGTACTCGAGCAGAAGGGAGCCATATGGTTCACAGTGAACTCGCTCCGACGTCGGTCTTCGTCAGGATGGTTCTCGGTAAGGTGTGCAATAGTCTAGCGCCGACGTCGGTCTTCAACAGCCTTAAGTAGGGAAGATCCCAGGCGTTCATTGGCCTCAGCCGGCCGGATTATGATGGGAAACACCTGGGATCAATTCGAGCACAACATATAGTCTGATTAATACCCAGGAGCTCTGGGTAGTGTGTGTGTGTGTGTGTGTGTGTGTGTGTGTGTGTGTGTGTGTGTGTGTGTGTGTGTGTGTGTGTGTGTGTGTGTGTGTGTGTGTGTGTGTGTGCGGTACAATGTTGAGGTAACATACCACTGTGGTATGTTAAGATCCTTGAATGCAAAATCACACGAAGGACACAAGTTCACTCAATCTCCTTCTCTCCTCCCTGAACCAAGCTATCCTGCCCTCTCACCGGTGGTTTTCTGTAACAAGGAAGGAGTTTGTTGGTTATTGGAAAATGTACGACTGTTCTGAGCCTCACTTGTAAGTCACTTTGGATACAGACGTAAACAAGCACACATCTAAATCTGGAGGATTGAATACTCTTCATTGTCACATACATGTACACACACAGTGAAATGAGTTTCTCTGCATTTAACCCATCCTAGTGTTAGGAGCAGTGGGCAGCAAGTAGGGGCAGCAGTGTAGGGGTCTGGTGCCTTGCTCACACCTCGGCAGTGACTGAACCATCCTGCCACTGACAATACATGTCATGTTAACTGTATGAACTGTATTAGTTAACACAAGTACTACAAACAATATTATATGGAGTAATACATCTTAAATATCATAAGAAATATCTATATACATATATATATATACATACAGTATGTA
>CM051006.1:2100097-2115875 GCA_027704905.1 Muraenolepis orangiensis
TAAGCAACCGGTGGTGGAGCACCACTCCACCATCAGCCTGGACGGGACACCGGTGGAGGTCGTCAGCTGCTTCCGTTTCCTTGGGCAACGGATTTCCGATGACCTGTCGTGGACCTGCAACACGGAGGTCATGCTGAAGAAGGCACACCAGCGCCTCTATGCTCTGTGGTGCGGAATAGGCCAGAGGTGGCTAATGAACTTCTACGGTGGCCCCGTAGAGAGCGTCCTGACGAGTGGCATCACTGTGTGCTACGGCAACACCACTGAACAGGACAAGAAAGCCATCAAGTGGGTTGTGAGGACGGCAGAAAAGATTACCGGGTGTGCCCATGCATTGAGGAGATCTGTAGGACCAGATGTTGGAAGAAGGCCATGTCCATCATAAAGGACTAAAACCACCCTGGGCACCATCTCTTCTCCCCCCTACCATCTGGTCGCCGGTTGTGCAGCATCAGTACTACCAGGGATAAGGATAGTTTTTATCCACAGGCAGTGCGCCTACTGAACTGGTAGGAGTGCTGACACTTTCACTTTCATAACATTGTCATTAACATTACACTTACATACTTTACTGGACTTTCTGGACTCATCACAGTTACTGCACTGTACTGCACTGCATTCATGATGCTGCTGCACTACTGGCACTTAAAAATGCTTTTAAAGATTTTTGTAAAAATAAAGAAAAATAAATAAACATGTGCATTCAACACATGTGCATATCATTTAACATTCACTTTGCTGCTCTACTTTATTTTTATTTAATATATTATTCCTATTTTTATGGTATTGTTTTGGAGATATATACTGAGGGAGAGAATGGGGAGTAAGCATTCCAATGTACTTGTTACAAATGGCCGAAACAAATATCCTGTATCTTATATCTTGTATCTTGTACCTCCACCACACACCACCTCCACCCTTCCAAGCTCCACCACACACCACCTCCACCCTTCCAAGCTCCACCACACACCACCTCCACCCTTCCAAGCTCCACCACACACCACCTCCACCCTTCCAAGCTCCACCACACACCACCTCCACCCTTCCAAGCTCCACCACACACCACCTCCACCCTTCCAAGCTCCACCACACACCACCTCCACCCTTCCAAGCTCCACCACACACCACCTCCACCCTTCCAAGCTCCAGCACACACCACCTCCACCCTTCCAAGCTCCACCACACACCACCTCCACCCTTCCAAGCTCCACCACACACCACCTCCACCCTTCCAAGCTCCACCACACACCACCTCCACCCTTCCAAGCTCCACCACACAGCAGCCTGTGGATTGTTAGTTGTTAGTTAATTCATGTGTTGGTTTTTTTTTCTATATATTTGAGATATTGTCTTAAAACAACCTTAACTCTATCTATCTATTAGATACATAGTGTGAAAAAACAACCGTATTTCTATCTATTAGAGATATAGTGTTAAAACAACCTTATCTCTATCTATATATTAGGGATATAGTGTTAAAATCGACCTTATCTCTATCTATATATTAGGGATATAGTGTTAAAATGGACCTTATCAGTTTCCATCTGCATTATGGATATAGTGTAAAATAGAGCTTTGTGGCTGATGCTCTCTGTGTCTCTCCGATCAGCTCAGCTCAGAGTCTAAATTGGTACCAAACTGCGTCATTTGAGGGAGTTATCTAGAGGAGGAGATGAGGGAGCAGGCAGCATGGAGGAGAGGTTGTTCATATGCTATCCACATTGAACTGATACAAAGATACCCTTTAAGGGTTGTGTCTTTAGCCCCATCTCTTAGTTGATTTACTGTCTGCTTCTCTTGGCACAATGCCATCTGTTATTGATACAGATATACATTTACATATGAAGATATGTTATGGATATTATTTATAGTGTTCTATGAGCAGCTTATGGATTGTGTGGCATGGGATGGCGATCCAATCTGCTAAACAAATGTGCTGTCACTTTGAAATGATCAGGATCATGTGTGAGTGTGTGTGTGTGTGTGTGTGTGCATGAGTGTGTATGTGTGCATGTTTTCTTATGTGTGTGTGTGTGTGTGAGTTTTTGCATGTGCTTGCATGTCTGTGCATGTATGTTTGTGTGTGTGTGTGTGTGTACATGTGTGCATACAATTGGGAATTGCATGATTGTCTGCATGTGTGTGTGTTTGCATCTGCATTTGTGTTTGTGCATCGTAGCCCAGCTATGAGATACAGTATATATATACACAATCTAGTCTGATTAATACCCAGGAGCTCTGGGTATTGTGTGTGTGTGTGTGTGTGTGTGTGTGTCTGTGTGTGTCTGTGTGTGTGTGTGTGTGTGTGTGTGTGTGGTATAATTTTAAGGTAACACATCACTGTGATTATGATCCTTGAATGCAAAATCACATAAAATAAACCAGTTCACCAATCTCTTTCGCTCCTTCATGATTCCAAGCTACTCTATGCTCTCACCGGTTCAAGGAAGGAGTTTGTTGGTTATTGGAAAATGTACGACTGTTCTGAGCCTCACTTGTAAGTCACTTTGGATACAGACGTAAACAAGCACACATCTAAATCTGGAGGAAATCTTCATTGTCACATACATGTACACACACAGTGAAATAAGTTTCTCTGCATTTAACCCATCCTAGTGTTAGGAGCAGTGGGCAGCTATTGGATATACAGCACCCGGGGAGCAGTGTAGGGGTCTGGTGTCTTGCTCAAGGACACCTCGACAGTTTTTGCTAGAAGGAGCCGAGGGATCGAACCAGCATGTGAGGCGACTGCTCTACCTCCTGAGCTATTGCTAAGGTAAACCTAGCTGGGCTAGAAAACACTTGATAGAATGTGCAGGTCTATGAATGCAGCACGACTCTGGGACATGAGTACCAGAAGCATGTAATATTAATATCCCCCAGACACACACTACCTTATTTCATACTGCCCACCAGACTTCCACAACACACAAATACAGGAATACATAAATAATCAATCCATCAGTTTGTAGTTACTCATGTGGTTGTTTTGTGTGTGTGTGTGGGTGTGTATTTGTGCATGTTTGTCTGCACATGTGTGTGTGTGGGTGTGTGTGGGTGTGTTCCTGTGTTTTATTACAAAAGGTTATCTCTAAGAACTTTGGTGATGTGTTTGTAAAGGTTACCTATCAGACATGCGGTGGTCGGTTGGTGTTGAATTAATTTCCCCAGAGGGAGAAGGGGGAACTTTTAGTTCTGCTAACTGTAAAGCAGTAAACAGTAGACATTGGATCTAAATATAACATATAGCATTATGGCAGCTATACCAGCACATCTAAGGGACTCAACATCACAAGGTCGCTATGTTCTGCCTCCCATTCAACCTGTGCTACGGAATTAATAACTAACTAATTGGATTTATAATTTCTTTGATTTTCATAATTGTTTTAATTCAAAGACATGCGTTCAAAAGATCTCTCTCTATCTCTCTCTCTCTCTATATATATTCCAGTTTAGAGAGGAAGAAATTAACTAGAGCCCCCCCCCAGTGCATTGTGGGTAGGCAAGGATGGCCTGGCTGCTGATCCTACCAACCGTAGGATACTAAAGGAGCTGAGGAAAGACAAATAGAGGGCATTATGGGATGGATGGACAGATAGATATATATATATATATATATATATATATATATATATACTGTATATACTTGCTTTAGTACACCTTCCCTTCTCTTGTTTGACTCTCTTGAAGCTTGTTCTACAAACTGTGATAAACACATTGTCTAATCCAACATATTACAAAATTGAGAATCAACTGTTCTCAACAACAAGGAATGCAAACAACGTTGCAAGGGTAAAGTCTACTGTGAAGCGGAGCCTCAAGTGCCAGCGTTCCCATAGGAAGCATGTTGAATTCCAGCAAGTGAGGATGAAGAACAATGAGCAGGCAGTTCAGGACCTGCAGGCATGTATGACAGATTTTGCAGCTGAGTCCTTTGATATCTCTTCACCAACACTGAGGTCACTACAGTCTGGCCTGGTCGCCTCACCAGAATTAGTGCATTTCTCAAGACTGCACTTCCAGATGGCCAAGCTCAGGTTGTAACCTTCCCGCAAGAGCACGTGTTCACAAAGATCATGCCTCTCACTGCAACCATCCACAGGAATAAGAGGCATCATTTTGCAGGCAAAATGCTCTGTGCACCATCTGGTGCTCATATGAAGGTGGCCCATATGGAGAGATCAGGGCTGGCAGCCCTGGTGGATCTTGCGGAGGGATCAGGTATGATCCAACTCAAGACAGCTCTTGAGAGGAAAGTGACTGAGGAGTGCCTTTCAGTCTATAATGTGGATGGGTAAATGCACAAGACGATGAAGAGCAAGTTGTTAGAGCTCTTCAAGCTAGACACAGTTAGTGTAAAACCACAAGATGCGAGGACACTGATGTGTATGTCCAAGCGGCTTATGTCTCGCAGCAAGTCAGAGGTGATCTTCTGATTAAATGCAAGAATGCGTTAATCAACTGCCATGCAATACTCTCAGAAGAGGTTGCAGACATCATAAAATCTCTCCATGTGATCACTGGCAGTGACAACACCTCAGGCTTCTATGGGCATGGGAAGAAGGTGTTGGAGAATATGATGATTGAGCATGAGGCAAGAGAGCTCCTAAGATCAGTGAGAGTGAGTGTCTGGAGATATTAGATGAAGTCAGAGTGGATATGAAGGCATTTTTCCTCTCCATCGTTTATGGTGAGAGTGCAGATGTGACTTGAAGCCAGGCCAGAGCTTTCAAGTGGCACAAACTGAAGAAGAAGAGCACAATCTGTCTCCCATCTGACGACTCTTTGAATTTTCATGTGGAAAGGACAAACTACATCACATATTGCCAGCTCCATTACAACCTGCTGGGGCATCCCTCTCCACGGCTCCACGGTCACGGCTGGGAACTAATGACCGGGAAGTACCGGCCGGTACCTCGCACCCTTCCTCCTTGCCCCAGTAGCTCACACCTCATGACTGTTCAGATGAAGTAGTGATGATGAGAGGAGTCAGTATGGAGAATCAACAGATTCAGGTGAAGTAGTGGTTCCGTCTCCTCATCATCCACATACAAGAAGTGTTATCTGCTTACATTACTTTATAACCATCCCAAAAAAATTGTACCAGCATGTCTCCTGCTCCACAAGAGGAGAGGGAACATTAGACCATGTTTACACCAACAAGGCTGATGCTTACAAAACCGACCCCCTCCTCCACCTTGGACAGAGTGATCATGTCTCTTTGTTCAACCTGCCTAAGTACACGTCACTCATCAAGCGTGTGAAGCCCACCCTTAGGACAGTGTGGCCTAAGGGAGCAGACTCTAAGTTGCAAAACCGGTTTATACACATGGATTGGAGCCTGTTTGCCTCCCAGTCTACCCAAGACTCTCACACCAACATCGACTCCTACGCCTCCTCCATTTTGGATTACATCAACTCCAGCATTGACACGGTCACCTCAAACAGATCACAACATTCCCCAACCAGAAGCCGTGGATGAACAGAGAGGTCCGCCTACTCCTAAAGGCACGTGATGCTGCTTTTAGGTCAGGCGATGCACTGGCCTACTGTTTAGCCAGGGCTAATCTGAAAAAGGGCATCAAGCTGACCAAGCTCAACCACAAGTGAAGGGTTGAAGACCACTTCAACAACTCGGATCCCGGACGCATGTGGCAGGGCATCCAGGCCATCACGGATTATAAACCCTCCAACAACTCCCCCCCAACCACCGACTCATCCCTCCCTGACAAACTCAATCATTTTTTTGCTCGCTACGACTGGAAAAACACCAAACGGCCCACCAGGGCAACTCTCCCCGTTGACCACCAACCCCTCACCCTATCCCCCACAGACGTGCGTGCGGCTCTGAGCAGAACAAATGCGCATAAGGCAGCTGGTCCTGATGTCATCCCCGGTCGCGTGCTCAGGAACTGCGCTGAGCAGCTGACCGAGGTCCTTACTGACATTTTCAACTTGTCATTAGCTCAGGCAGTTGTCCCAGTGTGCTTTAAAACCACCTCCATTGTGCCAGTGCCAAAACACTCCTATGCAGCGAGCCTCAATGACTTCCGCCCTGTTGCACTCGCCCTCATCATCATGAAGTGCTTCGAGAGGCTGGTCCTGGCTCACCTCAAATCTGGCCTAAACCAGTGACCATAAACCATAAACACCAGTGCCTGGTGTTTATTTAAAACAACATTTGCCTACCATGAGAACAAAAACAATGATGAGCCTCCAGGGAGGAGGTCCAGCACCTGGTGGCGTGGTGCGCTGACAACAACCTGGCCCTCAACACCAAGAAGACCAAGGAGCTCATCGTGGACTTTAGGAAGACCAGAGCTGGCGCACATGCCCCCATCCTCATCAACAGAGCGGAGGTCCAGCGTGTTTCCAAGGACCTCTCCTGGTCCTTCAATACTGCCTCACTGGTAAAGAAGGCTCACCAGCGTCTCTTCTTCCTGAGGAGACTGAGGAAAGCCCATCTGTCACCTCAGATTCTGGTGAACTTTTACCATTGAAAGCATCCTCACCAACTGCATCACAGTGTGGTACGGCAACTGCACTGTTTCCGACCGGAAAGCGCTGCAGAGGGTGGTGAAAACCGCCTAACGCATCGTTGGACTACCCCTCCCTGCAATAAACACTACCCACCACAAACAGTGTCTGAGGAAGGCACAAACAATTGTGGATGACCCTCTCACCCCAACCGTGGACTGTTTGCCCTCCTCCCCTGCGGGAGGCGCTATAGAAGCCTTTGTTCCAAGTCAAGCAGGCTTAGGAACAGCTTCTTTCCCTCAGCTGTCATCTCCCTGAACTCTGCACCACGAAGACAGCTGTACTGTACTTGTGCTGTGCAATGACAATACATTTGAATCTTATCTAATCTAATCAAATAAGGTTATTAGTAGTATTATTATTATTATTATTATTATCAATTATTATTTAGGAGTGCTATCTGTTACGCACCATATACTAATTATCTTGAATTTAAAGATCGAAAATAGGTAAAATCCTTACAACTACATCTTTTATGAATTCCTTTACCCAAATAGTGCCAGAACCATGTACAGCATTGTAGGTGAAACCTTTAAAAATATCATCTCCAGCTTAACTGATGGTAGCCATTCTGGATTTGGGTCATTTCAATACTTAAAATGGATTGAAAAACCACCAAGTCTCATTAAATATAATATGTGCTGAAGTTCAGTGCATAGACCAGGTAGCTCCTGTATCACTGGTACACACCCACACACACACACACACACACACACACACATATATATATATATACATTTAAATACATATTGATGATAGCTTCCAGCAGCCGGTTAACAGATGACCCATGTTTATGATGAGTACCACATGCTGTGTTTTCTCCAAACGATGACCATTGATCTCCTCAATACATGAAACTGCACACCCGATGATCTTCTCTGCCGTCCTCACGACCCCCCGGAATGGCTTTCTTGTCCTGTCCAGTGGTGTTGCGGTATCACACAGTGACGCCACGTGTCAAGACGCTCTCTACGGAGCCAGGGTAGAAGTTCACTAGCCACCTCTGGCCTATACCGCTTTTTCTGAGGGACCGCAGAGCATAGAGGCGCTGGTTCTGCCGTCTTCAGCATGACCTCCGTGTTGCTGGTCCACATCAGGTCATCGGAAATCTGTAGTCAGAAACCTTAGTTAACATGAACATCATTACCCTAGTTACCATGAACACCATTACCTTAGTTAACATGAACATCATTACCCTAGTTACCATGAACACCATTACCTTAGTTAACATGAACATCATTACCTTAGTTACCATGAACACCATTACCTTAGTTACCATGAACACCATTACCTTAGTTACCATGAACACCATTACCTTAGTTAACATGAACATCATTACCCTAGTTACCATGAACACCATTACCTTAGTTAACATGAACATCATTACCTTAGTTACCATGAACACCATTACCTTAGTTACCATGAACATCATTACCTTAGTTAACATGAACACCATTACCTTAGTTAACATGAACACCATTACCTTAGTTACCATGAGCACCATTACCTTAGTTAACATGAACACCATTACCTTAGTTAACATGAACACCATTACCTTGGTTAACATGAACACCATTACCTTAGTCAACATGAACACCATTACCTTAGTTACCATGAACACCATTACCTTAGTTAACATGAACACCATTACCTTAGTTACCATGAACACCATTAGTTAACATGAACACCATTAGTTAACATGAACACCATTACCGTAGCTACCATAAACACCATGACCTTAGTTACCATGAACACCATTACCTTAGTTACCATGAACACCATTAGTTAACATGAACACCATTACCTTAGTTACCATGAACACCATTACCTTAGTTACCATGAACACCATTAGTTAACATGAACACCATTAACTTAGTTAACATGAATTTCCATTAGTAAATTATTACTAGACCATTATTCTGTTATTAACTGTTAATGTAATGTATGCTTATTACTTATTAATTCATGAATGTACCTTCATGTTAAGTGTTACCAGTGCAGAACACTAGCTGAGACATGGTAGACAACAGGACAGCAGGATGTTATCTGAATGGGAGGAACCTGAAAACATCAAATCAAATGTTCGTATTCCGTGGAAATCCTGTTACCACAAAGCCGGTCTTCCATTCACACACAAAGGGATGAGGATGACTGCAATCACCATAACAACCCCCCCCCCCCTCCAGCCTACAATCACCATAACAACCCCCCCCCCCCCCTCCAGCCTACAATAACCATAACAACCCCCACCCCCCCTCCAGCCTACAATCACCATAACAACCCCCACTCCCCTCCAGCCTACAATAACCATAACAACCCCCACCCCCCCCTCCAGCCTACAATCACCATAACAACCCCCACTCCCCTCCAGCCTACAATAACCATAACAACCCCCACCCCCCCCTCCAGCCTACAATCACCATAACAACCCCCCCCCCCCTCCAGCCTACAATCACCATAACAAGCCCCACCCCCCCCTCCAGCCTACAATCACCATAACAACCCCCCCCCCCCTCCAGCCTACAATCACCATAACAACCCCCCCCCCCCCTCCAGCCTACAATCACCATAACAAGCCCCACCCCCCCCTCCAGCCTACAATCACCATAACAAGCCCCACCCCCCCCTCCAGCCTACAATCACCATAACAACCCCCACTCCCCTCCAGCCTACAATAACCATAACAACCCCCACCCCCCCCTTCAGTCTAAAATCACTATAACAACACCACCACCCCCCCCCTCCAGCCTACAATCACCATAACAAACCCCATCCCCCCCTCTCCTCCAGCCTACAATCACGATAACAACCCCACCCCCCCTCCAGCCTACAATCACCATAACAACCTCCACCCCCCCCCCCTCTAGCCTACACTCACCATAACAACCCCACCCCCCCCTCCAGCCTAAAATCACCATAACAACCCCCACCCCCTCCAGCTTACAATCACCATAACAACCCCCACCCCCCCCCCTCCAGCCTACAATCACCATAATAACCCCAACCCCTCTCTCCTCCAGCCTACAATCACCATAACAACCCCCCTCCAGCCTACAATCAACCATAACAACCCCCACCCCCCCCCCCAGCCTACAATCACCATAACAACCCCCACCCCTCCCTCCGCCTACAATCACCATAACAACCCAACCCTCCAAGCCCCATCCTCTCCAGCCTACAATCACCATAACAACCCCCATCCTCTCCAGCCTTCAATTACCATAACAACCCCACCCCCACCAGCCTACAATCACCATAACAACCCCCACCCCCTCCAGCCTTCAATCACCATAACAACCCCACCCACCCCCCCCCCCCCTCCAGCCTTCAATCACCGTAAAAAACATGCAAAACCATTCAACGATCCAACTGACCTCAGTACCTGTCAGAGAACATGAGTCTCCAGCAGGAGGGGGAGAGCCACCCAGACGGCGTTGAGAGGATCAGTGGCTGTCAGTCATGGGAGATCAAACCCAAGGAGGTCCTGAAGGGAGACCTCTATCCTCCAGGGAAAACATGAAGGTCCCATCTGGAGGTACAGTTGATTGGTGAGGGTAACCATCGGTAACCACACTGCTCTTTCAGCTGACGGGGCGCGGGTCGGCCAGATGGGCTCGGCCTGCCCGGCTCCAAATCCATAAATCCATCTATAATATATTCTCTTACATTTATTATTGCTTGTGTGTGCATGTGTGTGTATGTTTGAATCCCACCGACTGTAATGGCCACTCACAATTTCATTGTTTGATGAATTACTTACAATAACGGTATCTTATCTTATCTGATCTCATCTTTTCTCATTTGTTTTTAGATATACAGTAGAAACTGGATATATATATATATATATATATCAGTGGAGGCTCGTCCATTGAGGAAAGGGAGGATCATCCTCCCTAAAATTTCAGAGAAAAATAAACTTGCAAGAGAATAATAAATACACATACATTTAATATGATTCATCTGTGAAAATACTGATCATTTTTACTATTTTAACACTTCGGAAGCACAATCATGTCCCCGTGTCAAAGTACCAACAGCTCCCCCACCGCTAATTTAATATGACCGTACGGAGGACCGTCCTCCCTAAGCTCCCCATTGAAGTCTATTATAAAACTGCCGGACCCGAGCGGCCGGTGAGTCCTGGTTTAACATGAGTGTGTACGGCAGTAAGGGAGATCCTCCCTTAGGGCGGGTCTAGACAGAGGCTCTGAACCAATCAGCAGAGCTCTCTCCTTTGGTGAATACCCAATCAGTGTTTTGGGTGATGGGTTATCATCATGCAAGTTTCTATCTTGTGTCATTCATTAATTCCGCGTTCCAGACAACTCGTTAGTCATTTACTTTTAATTACATTTCAGCAACAAGGACAGAGAGGAGGGACTCAGTGTGTACCGAGCCATCAGTGAGCAACAGACGGCACACCCAGACGGCCTTCTCATCGTAGCCGGAGACTTCAACCACGCAAACCTTAAAACTGTGCTGTCTAAAATATATCAGCATGTTGATTTTACAACTAGTGAAAACAACATGTTAGACATGGTCTATAGCCCCATTAAGGAAGCATACGAGGCGTCTCCCCTGCCCCACATCCTCCCTGACCACCTCATTGTTCTGCTGAAACCGGCCTACAGATCCCGGGTAAAAGTTACCAAACCGGTTTCAAAACAGGTATGTGTGTGGTCAGAGGACAGTACTGCTGCACTTAAAGACTGCTTTGACCCTTCAGACTGGGACATGTTTAAGCAGGCAGCCACATACAACCATCACATTAACATGGAATAATACACAGAGACATTCACAGGCTACATCACCAAATGCATTGATGATGTGACCCACACCAGAGCCATCACCGTACGGTCTAACCAGGAGCCATGGCTGACAGGGCAGGTCCACACGCTGAAGGCCCACAACATCGCCTTCAGAGCTGGAGATCCAGCTGGCCTGAGAGCAGCCAGGGCTGACCCTAACGGACTATAAGCTACCGCCACAGACCTGTGACAGGGTATTAGGACCATAACGGACTATAAACTACCGCCACAGACCTGTGACAGGGTATTAGGACCCTAACGGACTATAAGCTACCGCCACAGACCTGTGACAGGGTATTAGGACCATAACGGACTATAAGCTACCGCCACAGACCTGTGACAGGGTATTAGGACCATAACGGACTATAAACTATCGCCACAGACCTGTGACAGGGTATTAGGACCATAACAGACTATAAGCTACCGCCACAGACCTGTGACAGGGTATTAGGACCATAACGGACTATAAACTACCGCCACAGACCTGTGACAGGGTATTAGGACCATAACGGACTATAAGCTACCGCCACAGACCTGTGACAGGGTATTAAGACCATAACGGACTATAAACTACCGCCACAGACCTGTGACAGTGTATTAGGACCATAACGGACTATAAACTACCGCCACAGACCTGTGACAGTCACATCTCCCTGCTCAACAACCTCAACGGCTTCTTTGAACGCTTTGAAGCACAGAAGTCACCAGCCAGTGTGAGGAGCACACTGCTGAGGATTAACACCCGGAAGGCTGATGGTCCTGAAAACATCCCTGGTTGTGTGTTGAGGGACTGCGCAGAGGAGCTCACAGACGTCCTTACAGATATTTTTAACACCTCCCTGAGCCAGGCTGTTGTACCCTCGTGCTTCAAGGAAACTACCATCATTCTTGTGCCAAATTAGTCATCTCCATCCTGCTTCAACGACTACCGTCCTGTTGCACTGACTTCTATCATCATGAAGTGCTTCGAAAGGCTGGTCATAGCAGATCAAATCAGCCATTCCTCCCTCCCTGGACCCGTTTCAGTTTGCCTATCGAGCTAAACGGTCCACGGAGGATGCAATCTCCTCCGCTCTTCACCCAGCGCTCACCCACCTGGACACTAAGAACTCATATGTTACAATGCTATTCTCAGACTTCAGCTCAGCATTCAACACCATCATCAGCTTGTGCGAAAACTTATAGACCTGGGTCTCAGCCCCTCTCGCTGCAACTGGTTGCTGGACTTCCTCACAGAGAGACCACCAGCTGTTTGGGTCAACAACAACACCTCAAACACCCTCATACTGAGTACGGGGACCCCCAAAGGATGTGTGCCCAGCCCCCTGCTCTTCACCCTGCTGACCCATGACTGCACACCCAACTTCAGCTCCAACCACATCGTGAAGTTTGCCGACGACACTACTGTTGTGGGTCTCATCAGCTACAACGATGAGACTAACTACAGGAGGTGAACCAGCTGGCCCTGTGTTGCCAAAATAACAATCTCTTCCTCAATGTGGAGAAAACAAAAGCGATGTTTATTGATTTTAGGAGAATCCACTCTCAATCCCACTCCCTCTGACCATCAATGGGGCTGCTGTGGAGCAGGTGAGCAGCATCAAATTCCTGGGTGTGACCATCGCAGATGACCTCACCTAGAAAAGCAACACCACCGCACTAGCGAAGAAGGCCCAGCAGCAACGAGCTGGAGCTCCATAACATATCATGCTCTCATTCTACAGAGGCACCATCGAGAGCATCCTCAGTAGCTGAATCACACTGTGGTTTGGAAGCTGCACCGCCTCCAACCGCAAGAGCCTGCAGTGCATGGTGAACACTGCTCAGAGGATCATCGGTGTCTCACTCCCATCACTGCAGGACATATATAAAACCCGCCTCACCTGAAAAGCACTCAGCATTGTGGGTGACCCTACCCACCCCTCCAACCGCCTCTTCAGCCTCCTGCCTTCAGGGAGAAGGTTCTGCAGCCGCCGCTCGAGCACCACTAGGCTCAAGAACAGCTTTATCCAACAGGTGGTCAGGATGCTGAACTCTCTCCCATCCCTCCCTTCTGTCCTGACCTCTCTCTCCTCCTGACCTCTCTCCCCTTCCTCTGACCTTTCTCCCTTCTCTCCCAACTCTCCCCCTCCCTATCCTCCCTCCCACCTTTCTTCCCTGTCCCAAATAGACCTGGTCTTTAACCCCCCCCCCCCACACACACACACACACACATCCAGCATTCATGTTCTGTTGATTGTGTTTTTATATTGTTGCTTACTTTTTTGTACCCCCTTTTTTCCGGTCCCAATGAATATTGCTCACTGTTGGACTGCGAGAAATTGTGTTTCGGACTTCTATATGTACACCAGATGTGGGAATCTGACAAAAAATGTACTTGAACATGAACTTGATTTTGAGACAATTGACGTGATTTACGTGCATAACCGGTTTTACCATTTATTAGTATGTCTAATTTAAATTAACATCATTAATGGGGTATTCACTAAATAGCTATTTTTCATCAAAACAATGCTTCTTCCCCCTCATATCACAATCATGGCTTGTCTGCTCAAATGAACTACTCATACACTGTCAAAATTAATAGTGAGGCACCTTCCTTTTCCCCTACTTTTACAACTACCATCCGCCACTGATATGTATATATATATACGTAGGTATATGGCTGTGATGTGAATGAAAGCAGTAACTTTGCAGGAGAGGCACATAGGGTCCATCAGACCTAAGATTCTTTCACTTGGAGCGAGGGAACCAATCACAAGACTCCACGCTGATGGTATCAGGAATCTAGCACTTTCTAGAAAGAATAGTATTCTAGAACATTCATGGGGAAGATATGTGTAGATGTAATGATCGTGGATACACACTAGAACATTTGATGGTTCAGAACATTTAAAGAAAGAGTGCTTTGAGCATATTGCTTTAGAGTTGCCAAGGAAAGATCTGCTTGGATTTGTAGCACATTGATTCGGAACTGGTAAAAGGATAACGTTATTGACCAATCAGGATCAAGTATTGAACAATGCTGTGGTATAAAGGTATAAGTATGAGGACCAGTATCGAGTGAAGTGGCTTCTGTTTGCTGCCGGGACCCAAACCCAAGTCCAATATCTTGGTCACATGATGTCACAGTCACACAATACAATAATACAACAGAACACTTTGTGGCTCTGACGCTCTGAGACGGAAATGAGACGCGTTTGTAGGATTGTGCCTGCTATTTTACAGGCTTTTAATAAACAACCATTACTGATAAAACTAGATTAGATTAGATTAGATTAGATTAGATTAGATTAGATTAGATTACATTACATTACATTACATTACATTACATTTGATTACATTACATTTGATTCGATTAAATAGTGCACTGCAGCGAAAACAAATTGGCATTTAACCAGAATGCAAATGTAACAGGAAAGTGCATACTATAATGGTGTGGTTAGGATGGGGATATGATGTAAAAACAGGTATAAAATCATTTATGGAGTAGGTATGAGATATGTGCAGAATTATAGGTACAGTATACATATATATACACAGGTAAGTATACAAGTATCAGCAGGGAATGAGCAGGGGTATGCAGTTATATCAAAAGTTGTAGATACATATATATATACAGCAGGCATATATTTATATATATATATAAAGCATATAATACTGTGAAGCACACAATTAAACATGTTCACATGTTCTATTGGTACAGAACAATAGTTTGTCTTTAGTCTTTAGTCAAAGTTTTTAGTCAAAGCTTCCAGTGGACTCAGATACATGTCCTTAAGGAACAGGTAGGGGTTAGAGTGCAGACACCGGGGATCGAACCCTGAATCGTTTGGTTGGGAGCTGAGTGTCCTAACCACTGCACTATGATGCTAGGCTTCTTCATTTATTTGTCAAATATGATCCAAAATCGACCCAAAAATAAACCCAACTTGAGAGCCAGATATGTATTATGTCAAATTGTTAGCGTAGTCAGAGTATTGTTCAGAAGGACAGCCTGGGCAATGGAAGTGTTAGGACTTTCAGGCTGTCAACATGTTATGGGAATCCTGTGCCAACACAACCACTGTTGTTATTCTGTATGCTAATATTACATATAAATCTACGACTACACCATCCTGTACTTCATCAAGTAAGACCTTGAAAACCTCTGAACAGACAGCACAGACTCACACTAAAAAAACATCCAACAATACTTCTAAAGTACATGTCCATGCAGGCTGCACATGCACCAGTGAGTGGTAACCCCAGAAGAATATAGGGTATGTATTCATGAACAGTGTTTCCCATAACCGTCAGTTCAAAGACCTTCTCACATCATGTTTAGGTTAGCAACATACATCTCCTTGACCATGACATTTTGTGACTTTGTGATCAACTAAAATGAATTGGCCACTTTGAAGCCAATTTCTTTCAGTGACAGGAATAATATG
>CM051006.1:2116875-2124375 GCA_027704905.1 Muraenolepis orangiensis
TGAGTGTGTGTGTGTGTGTGTGTGTGTGTGTGCGTGTGTGTGTGTGTGTGTGTGTGTGTGTGTGTGTGTGTGTGTGTGTGTGTGTGTGTGTGTGTGTGTGTGTGTGTGTGTGTGTGTGTGTGTGTGTGTGTGTGTGTGTGTGTGCCACTAGGAGCAGCTAACATTCACATTAATGCAGAAATCCCAGTTTGTAAAAGAAATGAAGGAGCCAGAGGGGGGGAGAGAGAGAGAGAGAGAGAGAGAGAGAGAGAGAGAGAGAGAGAGAGAGAGAGAGAGAGAGAGAGAGAGAGAGAGAGAGAGAGAGAGAGGGAGAGAGAGAGAGAGAGAGAGAGAGAGAGAGAGAGAGAGAGAGAGAGAGAGAGGGAAAGAGAGGGAGAGAGAGAGAGAGAGAGAGAGAGAGAGAGAGAGGGAGAGAGAGAGAGGGAGGGAGAGAGAGAGAGAGAGAGAGAGAGAGAGAGAGAGAGAGAGAGAGAGAGAGAGAGAGAGAGAGAGAGAGAGAGAGAGAGAGAGAGAGAGAGAGAGAGAGAGAGAGAGAGAGAGGGGGAGGGAGGGAGGGAGGGAGAGAGAGAGAGAGAGCGGGAGAGAGAGGGAGAGAGAGAGAGAGAGAGAGAGAGAGAGAGAGAGAGAGGGAGAGAGAGAGAGAGAGAGAGAGAGAGAGGGAAAGAGAGGGAGAGAGAGAGAGAGAGAGAGAGAGAGAGAGAGAGAGGGAGAGAGAGAGAGGGAGAGAGAGAGAGAGAGAGAGAGAGAGAGAGAGAGAGAGAGAGAGAGAGAGAGAGAGAGAGAGAGAGCTACAGAGAGTCGTGACTCTGGGAGCTGCCAAACTGTTCTCTCCCTAATATAAATCCACTGGAAGGCCCATTAGCCTAAACCCAGTTAGCCTTTAGCTCTCAGCGGCTTCTGGCTTTTTCTAATTCCATCTGAAACCTTGGCTTCCTGCTAGTTTACATTCTGATTAGTGGTTTAATTGTCACATGTATAAGGTACAGTGAACATTGTATAGTGAAATGTTATCACCAGCTCGGAAGATGTGCAAAGACTACAGAATTACAAGAATTATAAATTAGAACTTTTTTTATATTATCATAATTAATATGTTAATAATTAACAGTGTCTGTGTGTGTGTGTGTGTCTGTGGGGGGAATTTATAGAAAATATGAATACAATGTGTATAATATTATGGTAAGTCTGTATCTGTGTGCTGTTTCAGCAAGGCAGTCCTCTGGTGTCTCCAGACCCTTGAACGTTAAAAGTGGTCTTGTGTTTCCACCAATCTGTTATCCGGGCTGGTTCGGAGCTTGGGCCTAATCTCGAACCAGTTGTTTGCGTTTCCACCGCGAAGGAACCACTTTCTGGCCCGGTAAACTGGTTCCTGAGCGGCCCCACATTGAAGCTGGGCTAGCCCAGCAAGCTCCACTACGTCAGGGGCTGGGGGCGGGGCTTATCGGGGCGGGGCTTATCGGACAAAACTCTAAGTTTTTGACCGCCATTTTTTAAATCACTAAAATTTGCCATGGACGTGAAGGCGAAGCAGCAGTGGTCCGTGACAAACGGCCTCCTTGCGTTGTTGTCCTCGGCAGAAGGTCACAATAAACTAGAGGAGCTTCTAGAACAAACCGCTATTAGAAAAACTACAGCGTGAGATGTCTTCAGCGGGGGACAGAACCGAGGAGCTAATCGATAACAAACTGGACGATACGAGGAGCTAATCGATAACAAACTGGACGATACGAGGAGCTAATCCATAACAAACTGGACGATACGAGGAGCTAATCCATAACAAACTGGACGATACGAGGAGCTAATCCATAACAAACTGGACGATACGAGGGGCTAATCCATAACAAACTGGACGATACAAGGAGCT
This sequence comes from Muraenolepis orangiensis, assembly GCA_027704905.1. NCBI lineage: Eukaryota > Metazoa > Chordata > Actinopteri > Gadiformes > Muraenolepididae > Muraenolepis > Muraenolepis orangiensis. The sequence continues at coordinate 2,118,740 of CM051006.1, forward strand.
AATCCATAACAAACTGGACGATACGAGGAGCTAATCCATAACAAACTGGACGATACGAGGAGCTAATCCATAACAAACTGGACGATACGAGGAGCTAATCCATAACAAACTGGACGATACGAGGAGCTAATCCATAACAAACTGGACGATACGAGGGGCTAATCCATAACAAACTGGACGATACAAGGAGCTAATCCATAACAAACTGGACGATACGAGGAGCTAATCCATAACTAACTGATGATCGCTGCTGTCACTCTGGTCCTGGTAAGTTTTACTTTATGAATCTTCCTGTGTTGCCAACCAGCTTTGTATTTATAATCTGTTTAGCGAGCTGCTCATTATCACATCAATGTTATGTTCCTATCATCAGAAATGAGGAGCTATGATTGCTAGGCTTCTGTTAGCCGATATTAACCTTGATAACGTCAGGATGCTACTTTCTAAAAACAGTAAAGTGTAATGGAGTCATGTTTTAATGCACTTTTCTCTTGTTTTAGTTGTTTATGGAGTCGTCTTCCCTGGACGATGCGATGCGGAGCTACCGCCCCCACTGGGCTGCAGCTCACAGGAGCCCCTCAGCCCCTCGGAGCTTTATTAACATGGACTTATTACACTGCACTCTACACTTTTACATTTTGTGATTACTGTATATTGTGTATTTAATGTTTTTTTAAATAAAACATTTCTAAATATAAATGTCCGCTTCATTCAACCGAGGAACATAACACAAGATGACAGTTTTGAAGAAGAAAAGGCAAATGATCCCTTCTGTTTAAGCACTCTACTATCTAACGTCAAGTCCATTTTATTAGTATAGTCCTTTATCACAGTTAGGGGCTTCAACGTAATTGCGTCCATAGCACTAAAGACCAGCAGCTCAACGTGTTGGACCAGCCGTGTTTGTAGCCTGAAAGCCAGGAAGAACACCTTTCCATACATCATGTAATCCTTTGTTGTGGAAGTTGGCGCTAGCGTTGCTGGGAAAGCAGAGACGTTAACAGTGACGTCATGACGTGGCTCTCGGCAAAAAAGTCGGGGGAAACGCAAACTGGTTCTTTGACGGCTCGCCAATTGAACCAACTGCGAACCGGCTCTCGCGCCACCCGAGAGCTAGAACTAGGCTTGCTTTGGTGGAAACGAGGCAAGAGGGAATGAGACAGCCGTTTAGCCCCAGATCAATAGCTGTGGCTTCACACTGAGTTTGTGTCACACTGAAACTCCGATCCATAAAGAGGAGGACAATGTACTCAGAGTACTCAGAGTACTCAGAGTACTCAGAGTACTCAGAGTACTCAGAGTACTCAGAGTACTCAGAGTACTCAGAGTACTCAGAGTACTCAGAGTACTCAGAGTACTCAGAGTACATTGGGTCACAAAGTGGTTATGAGGCTAATGCATTTACCGTTGCGGTTCTGGACGGCAAGATAAAAACAAACACGTTAACAAAGCAACATTTCTTTATCAAAAAACATAAATATGAATGACTTAAAGTGCTCCTTCTTTACCATAATGATGAATGACTTAAAGTGCTCCTGTTGTCCAAGGGGTCCAAGGGGCTGGAAGGAGCTGATTGGTGGACTGTATGGTGCGGTGAGGAGTCCATCTGTCCAGTGAACGTCTCAATGGACGCTTGTGAATCCACATATTTAGTTAAAGTAATTCACTTGTTTCCATACAGGATGGTCCTCAGCAGGCGAAGCCACAACTTTAAAGAAGTATCTTTAGGTGACTCTCCGACTCCCCATAGAGAACAGGAGTCCACTGCGCTTGCTAACCGTTAGAAACACATGGCCATTCAGCCAATGAAGGACACCCTAATGGCCCATTAAAAGACACTGTTAAGGAAATTTAAATGCGATAACTACTGCTAATTAGGTTTACTCTCATTCCATCTCAAGCCTTAAAACATGCATATTAATAACTAGTCCAGTAGGACATTACATGAAGAACAAGCACCCTCTTACAGCTGCACATTATCAGCGCCAAGAGTAGTAGGTGTGTGTGTGTGTGTGTGTGTGTGTGTGTGTGGTATGTATGTGTGTGTGTGTGTGTGTGCCTGTGTGTGTGTGTGTGTGTGTGTGTGTGTGTGTGAGTGTGTGTGTGTGTGTGTGTGTGTGTGTGTGTGTGTGTGTGTGTGTGTGTGTGTGTGTGTGTGTGTGTGTGTGTGTGTGTGTGTGTGTGTGTGTGTGTGTGTGTGTGTGTGTGTGTGTGTGTGTGTGTGTGTGTGTGTGTGTGTGTGTGTGTGTACGTGCACAAACGTGTGCGTTCAGCACAGTGGAAACCTAAGAATTGACTGTGTAAAGACAGACAGATTGACAGAAGGACAGAGTGAAAGACAGACAGATAGACAGAAGGACAGATTGAGAGACAGACAGATTTACAGAAGGACAGATTGAGAGACAGACAGATAGACAGAAGGACAGAGTGAGAGACAGACAGATTGACATAAGGACAGATTGAGAGACAGACAGATTGTCAGACAGACAGGTAAACAGAGAGATTGCTGAACGGATTGACAGACACACGGACGTGTACAAAGTTAGTGGACCTGTGTACACTTGTGTCTGGATAGTTGCATCTGCACTCAGCGATCACAGTGGAGTTATCAGTCAAACTACAGCCACGCATCTCTCCACTGCCCCTCAACATAGATACTTCTAGAACACTGGATACACTACACTCAGGTTGGGTCTTTTTTAGGAAAGTGTTAAAAACATTGATTTTGTTCAGCTTTGTTAGAAGTTTGTTTAGCTTTGTCTGGGTTGTTTTGTTCTGTACACAATCTACCTCTCTAGAAGTATCTATTGTATTTTAAAAACAGAACTTGAGTTGTCCTTGACCCATCACCACGTCCAGGTCTCTGGTTCTGTCTGTGTTGGTGAGCTGTAGCTCCTGTGTTCTGTGAGTACTCTGTGGTACAGTCCACCCCGGCTGCTAAAGTCCACATCAACTGGCTGTTTTATGGCGAGTGAGGAACGGGAGCAGCAGGTGATTGTTGATGAGGGGAAGGACCTGGATACTTTCACCGTTCATTGCAACTCCTGCTGTAAAGCCATGCATTGATATATGCTCTCCAATATAAAGTTTTATTTTATAAACGTATGGAGACTCACACCACTATGGGAGGAGTTTGATTACGTGGGTGGAGGGTAGATGGTTGTTGTTTCTATGGACGCGTTTAAGTGGAAAGAAGAGTTTGTTGAAATAAATTGATGAAAGGTTGGTTAGGAAGTACCGCAGACAGCATGGGGCAGTAGCCAATACAAATCTCTCAAGATTCACAATAAAAATAACAATAAAAATAACAATAAAGTGACTGATGGATGATATGTACATGTGTAGAATTGTGAAAAAAAACTTTTTAATTGTGCAGTAACTGTCATGAGTCCATAAAGTCCACAGTGTAAGTAACTCTGCTACTGTATCCATAGCTGTAATGAGAAAGTGTCAATGTGTACATTGCTGGGGTCAAGGAATCCATTAAATCAATTGAATGTGTTCCAGGGTTAGAAAAGCAATGGTTTCCCCTGACAATCAGGGTTCAAATATCCACATTCCATAAAGGACACGTGCTTTCAAAGGTCCACCCACAGAAATAACAAAGAACTTTAGATTCACTTCACTAGTGATCGTGACTCACATCACCATAGTGACGAACATCACTATAGTGACTATCATCACTATAGTGACTCACATCACTATAGTGACTCACATCACTACAGTGAATCACATCACTATAGTGACTATCATCACTATAGTGACTGACATCACTATAGTGACTAACATCACTATAGTGACTCACATCACTATAGTGATGTGAGTCACTATAGTGATGTTAGTCAGGATAGTGATGTCAGTCACTATAGTGATGATAGTCACTATAGTGACTCACATCACTATAGTGATGTGAGTCACTATAGTGATGTGAGTCACTATAGTGACTGACATCACTATAGTGACTATCATCACTATAGTGATGATAGTCACTATAGTGACTAACATCACTATAGTGACTCACATCACTATAGTGACTCACATCACTATAGTGATGTGAGTCACTATAGTGATGTTAGTCACGATAGTGATGTCAGTCACTATAGTGATGATAGTCACTATAGTGACTCACATCACTATAGTGATGTGAGTCACTATAGTGACTCACATCACTATAGTGACTCACATCACTATAGTGACTCACATCACTATAGTGACTCACATCACTATAGTGACTCACATCACTATAGTGACTCACATCACTATAGTGATGTGAGTCACTATAGTGACTCACATCACTATAGTGACTCACATCACTATAGTGACTCACATCACTATAGTGACTCACATCACTATAGTGACTCACATCACTATCACTCCTGCTGACAATTGGTTCCATGATGCATGTTTCCCTTTTAATTGAGTGAAGGCGGATGGGGAGAACTTCCATGTGAGAATTCTGCCTCATGGACCAGAATGAACAGTCAGCTAAAGCTGGGTCCCTGTTGCTTGTTGGTCTTTGACTAGTGGACATTACCAGCATTGAGCAGTCAGCAATATGATGCGCTTCTATGACCCCCAACAGTTTCTGGTTTTCTATAGAGACTAGTCAGACATGCAGGATGACAACCAGCATCTCAGCACCATGTCCCCAGCAGCTGGTTGAGCCAGTAGGTTCTTGTCACCACCTGAGGATTCTTTCACTTTTCAATCCAAACTGACAGCTCTCAGTTCCTGTTTGTTGACCGAACTTCACGTGCGTTCAGCAGCTTGCTAGCGATGAGCTAAGATGAGATGATGGAAAACAAGCGTTGATGGATAGTTGATTGGTAGATAACAGACCTAACGATGATGATAACAGCACAACACTGCAGGAGGGCTGCAGGGAGGAGACTAAACAAGAAAACTAAATCTTCTTTCAATGGGAATACGACGAGACGTACATCAAATATGGCTTTGAAATAAGCAGGTTGAGGTCAGCAGACGCCAACAAGATCAGCAGGATGGTCAGGAAGGCTGGCGCTGTCCTGGGGGTCCAGCTGGACTCCTTGTTGGTGGTGTCTGAGAGGAGGATGCTGCGCAAGCTGCGTAGTATCCTTGACAACAACTCTCACCCTCTCCATCAGGTGCTGACCTCATATAGAAGCACCTTCAGCAACAGACTCATTCCACCCAGGTGCACCACAGAACGCCACAGGAAGTCCTTTCTTCCTGTGGCCATCAGACTCTTTAATTCATCTACCTCGGGTGGTGAGAGGGACAGTGGAGACTCAGTGACCTGAGGTCAACGCTCTGTGTTATTATTGTTTGGTCAACGCACTGTTAATCCTCTCACTGTCATTTTGCACTGTAAATTCAATTTCACTTTTCACTTTTCACATGTCACTTTTTCAGTATTCATCTGAGTTATTTATTAGTATTTTATTACTGCCAATTTGCACTATACGTATTATTGTATATTGTATATACCTACGTATTACTGTAATAATACTGTAAATACTGTAAATACTTGTGCAATTCATCTACCTATACATTTAGATTTAATTTAGATTTATTTATTTATATTTTGTTTATACTAGTTTTGTTTAGTTTGTTGTTATTTAGTTTTTAGGTATTAGTATATTTTGTGTGCATGTATT
>CM051006.1:2129375-2224375 GCA_027704905.1 Muraenolepis orangiensis
CTGGTGCTAAGGTGGTATGCCGCTGCGACTGATTTTCCGACGCTGAGCTGTAGACGCCACCTTCGAAGGTATGCTACCAGTGTGCCCATGTCTTCGTTAAGCCCCTCTTCCATCGCCTTCCACGTTGGTCGGCTCAGCATGATGGCAAGATCGTCTGCGTAGCCATACTTTCTGGATGCTGTATCAGGTAGGTCGTGGATGTAAACATTGAACAGCATCGGCGAGAGAACAGACCCCTGCGGTACCCCGTTCTTCAGTCTTCTGAGCCTACTGCACTGGCCACTGCTGGTCTGGAGGATGAAGCTGCGGTTGGAAAGTGTCTCCATGATGAACTTCACCATGTGGCGGTCCGGTATTGTCCTCAGCAGCTTCAGGTGGAGTCCCCGGTGCCACACGGTGTCATATGCAGCAGTCAGATCCAGGTACACTACCCCAGCTTTCTCATTGTTCTGGAAGCTGTCCTCGATGTCCTGACAGAGTAGTGTTACCTGGTCTGCTGTTGATCTTCCACGACGGAAACCAGCTTGTTCCCGTGGGAGCTGTGAGTCCACCACTGGCTCGATGCGGCTATGGATCATCCTCTCCAAGATCTTAAATGGGACACAGAGCAACGAGATTGGTCTGTATGACTTGGGGTCTTCTGCAGGTTTATTTGGCTTCGGCAGAGCTATGACAGAGGCACGGCGCCAAGTCTTTGGGAGCTTTAATCTCTGGTAGCATGATGTATAGAAAGCACAGAGCCAGCCAGATGTTGTTGTGCTCTGGTGGATGACGAACTCCGGGTGGATGTTGTCACGGCCAGGGGATTTGCCTGGCTTGAGCTTGCTCATGGCCTCACTGAGTTCCTCTGCTGTGAATTCTCCCGAGAGGTTGGAATCGACACTGGCCGCTCCTGAGATGCAAGACACCTCACGCGATGTCAGTCGGGCAAAGTCTTTGTCAGCATCCGGGAAGCGGCCATTCTTCAGGAGCTGGGATGCGATGGCGTTTGCTGTGACTGGGCAGCTGTGGGGTGTTGTATTTCTGCCTGTGAGCTGGTTGATGGTCTGCCACGCCTTGCGACTAGAATGGGTGAAGTCGATTGATTCAACGACTTCTGTCCATCTGGCCCTGCGGGTGATATCCAGCTTCTGGAGCAGTGCTGCTGCAGTCACATCCACCTCTTCTCTGGAGCTAGCCCTCTGGTGGTCACACAGAAGGCGGCTGCATTCCTCGTCCCAACCTGGGATGTAATTCCTGTTATAGCCACGTGGGATGGTCTTCTTTGCCGCACCCAGGAGGACCTGGCAGTAGGCTGCATAGGCCGCATCCAGGTCGGCTGTGTCTGGGTCTGGCAGGCCAGCTGACCTTCTTTCAGTCTCCTCAGCATACGACTCCCAGTTGGCCTTTCGGAAGTTCCATCGCTTGACGGGTTTCCCTGGTACCGGTTCCACCAGTGATGGGACTTTAATGATGGATGGTCGGTGGTGTGAGCGGGGAAACCTGTCCAGGACGCGTCTCTCCGGTTTCGGGTCGTTACTGTGGCAGATGGCGAAGGCCAGGTCCGGGTTGGTGGAGGTATTCCAGCGTGCAGAGAAGAAGGTTGGAGGCTCCTTGGGGTCATACATCAGTGTTGGAGGCCCATTCACTCAGCACCACTCCATTAGGTGTTGTGTGGTTGTAACCCCAGTCTGTGTGCTGACAGTTGAAGTCACCTGCATAGATGGCGGGTGCAGTTATTGATGGGAGTGACGTCGCGGACAGCTCTGATGGTGGGGGCTTGTATACGTTGACGACTGATGTTTCCTGGATTTTAGTAACCAGCCACTCGATGTTAGAGCCTGGTGGGGATTGGCTACTGGCTGACCAGTTTATTTCAGTCCGGACGAACGTTGCCACACCGTGTTGCTTGCAGAAGATGGACCCAGCGAGATGGAACCCAGGGATCTTGAGGATGTTGTCTGATGTGCAGTGTGTCTCCTGCAGGAGCAGAACCGCTGCCCCGTTAGAATCAGCCAGGTGACGCAGGACTTCGAGTTTGGCGGTTGTTAGGCCCTCGACATTGAGTTGAAGCACTGACAGGCCTCGGTTTTGGACGGTCGGGATGACTGCCCGTCCGCCGATCCTAAGCCTGCCAGCTCGACGTTTGGTTGGCGACATTAGTTTCACAAGTTGGTCTTGCACCATTTCTTGTTACTTGCGGAGGAGGCCACGTGGAGGCTGTCGTCTTCTTCTCCAAGGTATCTTTGTGCATTACTATGTACATTACTATAGGTCACTTATGGCACCCATGTCACTCCTGAACCATCCCTGGAAAGAGGGATCCCTTCCACTCCACTTTTCTCAAGATTTCTTCCTTCATCATTTAGAGTTGTTTCTTGCCCTTAGGGTTTGGAGTGTTGTAAACGTGTGGCCTGTGAAGCCCTTTGAGTCTGGAACTGTGATTAAGGGCTCTCTCACTCTTGGGGCAGATGGGTCGCTCTTTTCAGCCAGAGAAGATAATTAAAGAGTCCCGCTGGAGCTCCACTCAAGGATTTGAGGGCCAGAAACAACTTGTACACTTAGGAAGTCAAGAGGGGCGGTGAACAGAGCACGGCGGTCCAACAGGAGTCACACGCCGGATCTCAGACGACCCGAGGTGACGGCATCCCCCCGCTTCCTATCCCGCCGCCTGAAGGGCCGGAGAACGGTCCAGTGATTCTGAGAACAGATCAGCGCCCTGGACCGTCGAGGGCGTCACGTCTCAGTTTGGAGTGAAAGGCTTCACCGTCTCGCTCCGTCGGAGGGGAGGTCATTCGTTAAAAGCGTTTCGCACTTTGTTTTGAGGTACAAATTCAAATGACGAAATGAAGACGAGACGAGGGCTGTTGAACAAATAGAAATGTGCAGATACAATAGAATATAATCTGTTTCTGACAATCGTCAAGAAATTCACCAACTGGGGGGCAAAGGTCAAACCAACCAAGATGAGACTCGCAACCAAGATGAGAAATGCAACTTAGAATAAATGTGTATGTTTATTGACATTGACTCATCTGTATCTCTTTCCTGCTTGTTTTGACTGTTATATATATTTGACTGTATATGTGTATATATATATATATATTTGATATACAGTATGTTCTTCCCCAAGGGGGATTAAGGTTTTTAATACCTAAAGAGTAATGAATAAATAAAAATGATATAGAGTTATGTTATATATGCTATATATGTTATATATATAACATAATAACAGTAAAACAAAAACCACAAAAAAAACGTTCATACGGGGATTAAAGAAATGACAAAGCAAACAGCAGTTCTTTGTTGTTGGTGTTTGTTTCTTTGTGATTCCTGAAGGAAGCTTTTAGAAGTGTGAGAAGCTAAGTGTCCCTGCTGGATAGCCTCCTCATGCTATCAGGCTTTTTGGAGGTCTAACCTACAGAAACAGGGACAAGCTAAACATGGATCTCTTCCTCTTCTTCTGTTGGACTGTCGCCTGCGCACCGCATTCTGACCGGCTAACGGCTAACAAGCATCGCACGCTACACACACACGACCAGAAACGACCACCGGCGGAGAGTCAACCCTCATGGAAAAACCAGCGGGGAAGAAGAACAGTCCGTGTCTCCGAGCCGAAACGGGCTGGTCTCTGTGGGCCGTTTACAGCGTGCTGGCTAGTGGGGCTCCACGGGGAGCTGAATCCTGGCCCCCTTTCTAGTTCAAACAATAGACCATCCCCAGAGGCACCACGCCACCACGCACGAGTTAGAGCATAATTCATTGAATCATTAGTATCCGTTTTGTGTTTGCCGAGTCTACGGGTATCCCTCAGGGAGCTGGGCCATGTTGGTTTTTTAGATTGGGGCCGTCTCAGCCGACGCTAATGCAGACAGGGGGCGTCCTTGAGCCCTAGCCCCTCCCCCCGCTGTAGGGGTCGGGGGCATCTGGCTCTGGTATGCCTGCAGTTGAGACTGCTGACATCAGGGGATCGAACCCACAACCTTTCTGTACCTCTGGCAGTGGGAACACCCCTGAGCACAGCGCTGTCCCTGGCTGCTTGTTGGGCCCGATGGGAAGTAACCCGGGGGTTCTGGATTCCTGAAGCGCCTCTATCTCCATCTGAATTCTCTCCGTCTTGTTCTGAAGTCCTAAAGATGAATTCAGAGCACAGGGTGAGTAGGGGGGGGGGGGGGGTTACGTGTTGTTTGTGTGCAGGTGTGTGTCAGTGTTAACAGTGTACACAAGGAAAGAATATAATTAGTGGTGGAATGCAAGATTATTTTCCGACACACACACACACAAACGTAGCCAGCTACAAAAAACCAACACCGTGCTCATTTTCAGGTCCGCTTGGCGACCCCGGTGAAAGCGGAGAAAACTCATTAAATCTGCGGCTGAAACATAAGAAGAGAGGAGGGACCTGCCAGGTCGGATCAGGGGCCTGAAAAAAACAGGATTATCACATAGTCAATGAACAGCAGTCTGACGGAGGTGTCCCTCCTGTCTAGGTGCTGCAGGGCCGTGTGTAGTGCCAGGGAGATGGTGTCATCTACAGACATGTTTGGTCTTTTTGCAAACTGGAGAGGGTCTAGGGAATCAGGGATGGAAAAGTTCACATGAGACATGACAAGTTTTTCATTAAAGGTCATTGATATATGAAGGGATAGATTATCCCACTAAGCTTCAATTACCATACAGATTAAGCTTCACGCTAACTTTAGCTACAGAGCCATCTTCAGTAACTGGGGAGATCATGCTTCATGCTAGCTACGTTAGCTGCAGAGCGAATGCTGGTTGCTATACAATGTAACACAAATCATCGATTCAAATACACACGCCTTGACTCTCAAATACACCTTGAGTCTGTTAGAGATACCGTTGGCGTTCTTCCCAGTGTCGGCCGGGATATCAGCAAACATCCTGAGCTACAAGAACCAGGTGGTACCTGAACCATGGAATACCAACGGACCAAATCACCCTGCCTTGCTATCGTCTATCGCTGTATCCCTTGGATATTCTGATCACTCATCAGTGGAGTTAATTGTGTTGCTAAACGCTAGCTCTTTAATTAAGGAGGTGGCTTCCCCAGATGTGTGGAGATGGAGGGAAGATAGAAGGCATGAAAGAGAATACCTTTTATCTGAACCCCCACCAGGACCCCTATTAACCTGCCGTGGACACCCAGGATGGACACCTTGAAGATGGGGGAAGGTTTGGATGGTGCCAAGCCTAAGTTAATGGAGGCCAGAACCTCACCCCTCACTCTGGCTCCTGAACAGTGTTCATGAGTTACATTTTTTCCCGTCAATCAATTGATGAGTGTTGACTTATGAGTGATTATGTCCTGAAAAATGATCCCCCAAAAAATTTACAAATTATAAAAGTGTGAAGAATTATTCTAATTGATTGGAACAAATCAAAAAGTTTTCTCCATATTGTGTACACACTGTGTTGGATTACAGATGATTAATGGTAAATATAATTCAATTCCACTTCTACTCTCTCGATAACTTTCAGTTTGTCAATATGAGCGTGTGTCATCCCCGGTGGACGTAGCGCTGCAGTGCTGAAGTCTTACAGACTCAATACCAGCAGCACCTCCTCAGTGTTGTTATGGAGCTTTCAGGGGGTCTCAAGTGTGAACCAATCCAATTCTGCACCCTGTCTTTGTACCTCAAAAGTGTACAGTCCAAAGTGTGGGCTTTTGGTTTGTTGACTTGTTGACTTGTTGACTTGTTGACTTGTTGACTTCAACAACAGAAGCAGCCAAACGTATTTAAAAAACAAACCAAAAAACCAATGTCATTGCAAACCTCTCAGTGGAGGGTCCTCATGGCCTCCTCCAGTGTGTTCGCTGGATACTCTCCCATATACCGCCCTTATTTAGAATGCTTGTGTCTCTGTGTATTGTTTACATATCTGCCTTCCACTCGCTTACAGGAGACGTCGTTTTGACAAACAATGAATATAAAGTGTCAAATATATTTTCCTCATTGTGACTAAACTAACCCTCCAATTGATTATCTCCTCAATGTATTCTCCCAGTGGGGAACAGAGCTCCCCTCAAAACACAAAGAACATCTGATGGTGTTTCAATCAGCCATTACACACACGCACGCACGCACGCACGCACACACACACACACACACACATACACACACACACACACAAGCACACACACACACACTCAGTTGTCTCTGACTAATTAATCTGAATTCCACTCAACCTAAAATGTTTCTCATCCTGAGTTTCTGACGGAATCTTATTTGTGTATTGTTCTCATGCTTGAGAGACACAAAGATGGAATGTTAGCTGCAACACAAGCTCTGTGTTGTCATACAGAAGATCCACTGGCTTATGGAAGGAAAATAAACACAGAAAAATACAAACTCTTTGTCCTCCGCCGGCGGTCCTCCTCTCTCACTCAAAATGAATATCAGTTCACCCGGAGAGGAGGTGGACATCTCAGGTGAAGGGTAGGACGTGGACATCTCAGGTGAAGGGTAGGACGTGGGCATCTCAGGTGAAGGGTAGGACGTGGGCATCTCAGGTGAAGGGTAGGAGGTGGGCATCTCAGGTGAAGGGTAGGACGTGGGCATCTCAGGTGAAGGGTAGGACGTGGACATCTCAGGTGAAGGGTAGGACGTGGGCATCTCAGGTGAAGGGTAGGACGTGGGCATCTCAGGTGAAGGGTAGGACGTGGGCATCTCAGGTGAAGGGTAGGACGTGGGCATCTCAGGTGAAGGGTAGGACGTGGGCATCTCAGGTGAAGGGTAGGACGTGGGCATCTCAGGTGAAGGGTAGGACGTGGGTACAAGTTCACACGTTGGTCCTCATTCTCTTCCTGCTAAACACGACCATATGAGGGAATGTCTCATTCATTTATATTATCCGCAAATTACTGTCCTGCTGTTGTCTTTTTTGGTCCTCCGAAGAAATCGGCCTTTTGAGAAAAGGGTCGACTCGCCACCCTTCAAAATAGATATTACTGCCAACAAAAACCTATTAACTACATGAGTACACTCCTCGGTGCTCTCAAAGTGCGCCATATGGGATAAATATTTAAAGTAAACCGATAAGGAGGAATGCACTGCGAATGGGTTTAGACATTTTCCTTTGAGAGCTCATTTTGTACACATTTTGTTCATTTTGTTACGCAGACCTTGAAGTTAGAAGCCAATTAATTGGATTTTCTTCTCTTTTGAAATCAACCAGAGGGTCAGGAGAGCCGGGACCCCAACTCTGCTCTAGCGTGGACGCCCGCGGTCACGTAAAAGTCAAAGGACTTTTGCGGAAGGATATCTGTCTTCACGTTGGATTTAGCGGCATTGCATGAGTGCCACTGTATGCAGAGGAACTGTGACAGCTCCCGTGGATTCTGTGTGCCAACCAGGGGTCTGGAATCATCCCCAGTGAGACTTATAATACATATGCATGAACATCTGGCCCCCGCAGAAACGTCTGTGATGGAAAAACCTCCTGAACAAGCCGTCGGTCTGCCCGGTCCTTACCACATCCCCACCGCTCGGTGTATCCCTCTGTGTAACCCTGCATATCCCACAGTAACCTTGATAGCCCTACATATTCCATGTCTAACCCTGTATAGGAGGGGGACTTAAAGTTCCATGAAATAAGTTCAAGCCCACCATCTGCGGGTGGATAGCTAGGTGGTTCTCCGGCCGGAGTGGAAGACAGCTTTGTGTTAGACGTTCCCCAGGAGGTGAAGTGGTTCACTCTCCTGAACTCTAGTCTGTCTGACGCCCTCCTGGATGGCCATTACACCCGATTATTCACTTTAACATTCCAGTGTAGACTGGAAATACTACACTAACATGTTTGTGACAGACAGACAGACAGACAGACAGACAGACAGACAGACAGACAGACAGATAACAGACTAGATCAGATAGATAGATAGATAGATAGATAGATAGATAGATAGATAGATAGATAGATAGATAGATAGATAGATAGATAGATAGATAGATAGATAGATAGATAGATAGATAGATAGATAGATAGATAGATAGATAGATAGATAGATAGATTAAAATATACTGTATATAGATAGTTACAGAGAAAGAGCATTAAACCTGTGTGGGCCAGAAAGACCTGGTGTCCCTGAGATAGGTAGTATTGCTCAAGGATACTGCAAGTAGACTTATCAGGGGATGGAACCCACAACCTTGTGGCTGAGAGTCAATGTGGACAGAAAGGAATTCATTTCTCTGAACTGGATGCATAAATGTATTCAATTGAAGTTCAATAGGTTCAGAGGACATCATGTCCCCCTGACCAACTCTAAGCTGATCCAAACCCTGCCCTGTGCCTGTGTGTCTCTGACATCTGACGTTTGAATTAGCTGGAAAACCCTCGACACCTAACCAGACATAATACAGAAATACAGAAATACAGCTCAATCCCCTTTTGTCCGTCTGAAAAATAGGTCCTTTAATGATTCAAAAGGAAAAGCCAGCGTTATATTTTTATACGCAACCACATGGGAATTGTATCACATAATAGGGAAAAAAAAGGTAAGGTCACGTTCACTTTCAATTTCTATATCTCTGGCCTTTAGACCTCGTTCTTCTGCTCTCCACTCTCCGCCAGCCAATAGACTTGCAGATGGTCTAAATGATTCTTCTTCATGTTGTTCCTGTGTTATAAATCCACCATTAACACTTTTTTCTCTCTCTGTCTTTTAATTTGAAACCTTGCTCTGTTTGACAGTGTTTCCATTTCCCTTGAGAACCATCCCTCTCTCTTCTTCATCTTCTTCGTCTCCTTCTTCTCCTCAGATAATGTATTCATGTCCTTGGGGAGCAATTTGCTCTCTCTCTCTCTCTCTCTCTCTCTCTCTCTCTCTCCCTCAGTTTGTTGGACAAACTAATATAATCTCTACCATATAGAATTATATTAACTTCTTGTGGCAGTTGGTGACGGTGGGAAAGCAAATTATTTAGGTTTGTATGCTAGCTTTATGCTATTTCTACCATTTTGTTTCCATTATATGTCCCAGTGCAGATCTCTCAAACGCTCAGACACCCTCCTGCTACACAACCCTCAGACACCCTCCTGTTACACAACCCTCAGACACCCTCCTGTTACACAACCCTCAGACACCCTCCTGCTACACAACCCTCAGACACCCTCCTGCTACACAACCCTCAGACACCCTCCTGCTACACAACCCTCAGACACCCTCCTGCTACACAACCCTCAGACACCCTCCTGCTACACAACCCTCAGACACCCTCCTGCTACACAACCCTCAGACACCCTCCTGCTACACAACCCTCAGACACCCTCCTGCTACACAACCCTCAGACACCCTCCTGCTACACAACCCTCAGACACCCTCCTGCTACACAACCCTCAGACACCCTCCAGCTACACAACCCTCAGACACCCTCCTGCTACACAACCCTCAGACACCCTCCTGCTACACAACCCTCAGACACCCTTCTGCTACACAACCCTCAGACACCCTCCTGCTAGACAACCCTCAGACACTCTCCTGCTACACAACCCTCAGACACCCTCCTGCTACACAACCCTCAGACACCCTCCTGCTACACAACCCTCAGACACCCTCCTGCTACACAACCCTCAGACACCCTCCTGCTAGACAACCCTCAGACACCCTCCTGCTACACAACCCTCAGACACCCTCCTGCTACACAACCCTCAGACACCCTCCTGCTACACAACCCTCAGACACCCTCCTGCTACACAACCCTCAGACACCCTCCTGCTACACAACCCTCAGACACCCTCCTGCTACACAACCCCAGCTGGTGACGCTGCTTTCACTGCAACATTCTGCCTCAATGTTTACTGGATGAAGTCGATCACCATTTAGATTTTACTTATCTTACTTTATGTCATCGGTTCCTCATTTACCAATTAAATGTATTGAGATGTTTTAATCTGTCTTCTAAACCTATCTATGTAATTGGACTTTACGTTATTCTTTCTTATTATTTAGCTCCACGGCACGTTAACAGGATGAAATCAATATGGCTCTTTGTGAGAGATGAAACTGGGATAGGAGACTGTAGACATGACAGGATTAGGCAAGACACATGAATGCCATTTCAAAGAGGTCAACGAGGACAACCAACCAAATGCAGGGAATTAGGATCAATCTCTTGGTCTCCTGCTGGAGAGCGATGAGGATGAACCTGGCCGTGTCTTTAGGATTGAACGTCTTGAGGTCAATCAACACACATCTGGGATAGATGACCACACCATCAGGAAACAAGGTCAGCAGTGGCCACTAATGTCTTAATTACTGGCACATACAGAACCTACACGGAGATGCTTAACACAGTGGGATGGGTTTACCTGGAAGGGGAATATAGATTTTCAATGGCCAGCCTGCTAAAGCTACACTAAAGGTGACTTGTTCCAACCGACTGTGTATTATTAAAACCACTCTAGTTGATCGAGCCAACAACCCCTCAATCCATCTCTTGAGGCAAAGTGAGGCTGGGATAATGGACAGATTGGACCAAGGCCAAAAATGGTTTCTTCTTCTAACCTTTGTGAAAACCTCGTTTGGATGGAGAACATTGTTGTTTTTGCCGCTATATGTCGCGTTAAGATCAAATCAAACCCTCGCCCTGTGGCTATCGACTACCTAAGGTGCCCAAGGTGACTTATTGTGAAATTTCATCCATTTAAAGGAACCATCAGGCTCGGCTGTGTTCTAATATAGGAGTTGCTTCAAACGCCTGCTGGGAAAAAAATCACTCAAGTTCATAGAAAACTTTACAAACTGATATGCTAGCACTTTTGAGAAGTAATACCGAAACAAACAACAAACACATGCCTCAGTATTTAGACATCTGTGAAGGACAGAAGATGGACTGGTGGTGTGTGAATCTGTTCCTTCACTCCTGAACCTTCCTCCCCACCCAGTGGGAGTTAGTGGCCAAGGTTTGGATTCATCGTGTCTTTCATTCCTGGCAAAGAAGAAACCAAGAGAATATTAGGGCCTCAGTCGCTGTCGTCAAACTGTTCCCATAGATGGATTCAGCCGGTTCTAACCGGTTCGAACCAGATGCCCACCGATAAAACCCAACAACGATGAACGTTATGTAGTACTAAAATGACTTCAGTATTTGGGAGGGGGGGGGACTTTTTGATCTGTAGCCGCCCCTTTTGTTCAAAATAATTCCAAATAATTATTATGACGGATATTATGAAGGATCTTATCTTCATCACCTTCACTTAAACCTGGCCACAGTCCCTACCATGATGGATGAGGCAGAAAGGGGAGGATGAAGAGGAGGAGGAGTCAGGAGCCAGGAGGTGATGGAGGGGGGGCAGAGTAGGTGTGACACCCTAAAGTGATGAATGAGGGAGAAGGAGGAGCAGGAGTGAAGATGCAGAGGTGTGAGCAGGGGACGGGGGAAGGGGATGGAGGTGAAGGCGATGGGTGTAGCGAGGGACCAGGGGGAGGGCAGTAGGTCCAGGGTCTGTCTGGAGGCTGCTGAGGGGAGGGTGGAGCCCCTAATAGATGGCCACCGCTATGGGTCAATTACTCAATTACCTGATCTGACAAAGTGCTCCATCTCTACCCCTCCCCCCTGCACTCCCTCCTCCCATCCTCACCTCCCAGTTTGTTTTTCCTCGCTTGCCACAATGTTTGTCCTCCACTTGCAAAAGGAGGAGAGGGAGGAGAACTGGGGGAGGGGGGAGGAGGGATGGAGAGGAGAAGGTGCAGGTGGAGGAGGTTGGGGGGAGGGAGGGAGAGGAGGAGGTGCACAGGTGAAGGAGATGGCGAGGGGAGGAAGAGGAGGAGGTACAGATGGAAGAGGTCCCAGTGTCACCACACAGAGCTGTTGTTGACCCCCAGGTCATCAGGACCAGCCGTGGGTGAGCTAATACCACAGAACCTCTCACCTCGTCAAGCTTACATGCTTTGAAATGTGAGCCAGTTAGTGGCTTGTTGTGTTTTGTGTGTGTTTATGTGTATGTGTGTGTGTATGTTTGTGTGTTTGTGCATGTGCCATAGAGTTTGTGTTTTGCATGAGTTTCTACAGTTCAGTCTGTCTTGACTGTGTGTACATGTGAGCGTGTGTGGGGGTGTGTCCTTCAGTAGCAGAGTGGGTGGTGGGGGCGTGTCCTTCAGTAGCAGAGTGGGTGGTGGGGGCGTGTCCTTCAGTAGCAGAGTGGGTGGTGGGGGCGTGTCCTTCAGTAGCAGAGTGGGTGGTGGGGGCGTGTCCTTCAGTAGCAGAGTGGGTGGTGGGGGCGTGTCCTTCAGTAGCAGAGTGGGTGGTGGGGGTGTGTCCTTCAGTAGCAGAGTGGGTGGTGGGGGCGTGTCCTTCAGTAGCAGAGTGGGTGGTGGGGGCGTGTCCTTCAGTAGCAGAGTGGGTGGTGGGGGCGTGTCCTTCAGTAGCAGAGTGGGTGGTGGGGGCGTGTCCTTCAGTAGCAGAGTGGGTGGGGGGGTGCGTTGGGGCGTGTCCTTCAGTAGCAGAGTGGGGGTGGGGGCGTGTCCTTCAGTAGCAGAGTGGGTGGTGGGGGCGTGTCCTTCGGTAGCAGAGTGGGTGGTGGGGGCGTGTCCTTCGGTAGCAGAGTGGGTGGTGGGGGTGTCTTCAGTAGCAGAGTGGGTGGTGGGGCGTGTCCTTCAGTAGCAGAGTGGGTGGTGGGGGTGTGTCCTTCAGTAGCAGAGTGGGTGGTGGGGGTGTGTCCTTCAGTAGCAGAGTGGGTGGTGGGGGTGTGTCCTTCAGTAGCAGAGTGGGTGGTGGGGGTGTGTCCTTCAGTAGCAGAGTGGGTGGTGGGGGCGTGTCCTTCAGTAGCAGAGTGGGTGGTGGGGGCGTGTCCTTCAGTAGCAGAGTGGGTGGTGGGGGTGTGTCCTTCAGTAGCAGAGTGGGTGCCCTATTGTATGTGTGTGATCAGGAGGAGGATCAGATGTTCCTCCTCTCATGAGGGCCGGAGGCCTGGAGGAGGTCCATGGGAGGCTGCTGATAACACACACACAAACACACATACTAGGCCAGGGCACAAACACACACACATACACACACACACTTGCTTATCAGTTCCCTCCAGCCTTAGACAGACACCACTGACTGGCTCTGCTGAGCTGAATCAACACTGGTGTAAGTGGTGTACATGTACACACACACACACACACTTGCTTATTTTTAACTTGCAGAAAATTACATGTGAAGATTGGATGGATTGGCAAAACTGTTCCTCAACAAACAACACTGGACAGGGGAGTTTGAGTGTGTGTGTGTGTGAATATGTGTGTGTGTGTGTGTATGTGTGTGTGTGTGTGTGTGTGTGTGTGTGTGTGTGTGTGTGTGTGTGTGTGTGTGTGTGTGTGTGTGTGTGTGTGACCCTTGGCAGCTCTAGCTTCAGGCTGAGATCTCTGTCCCCCGCCTCTTCCTCTCTCTGTTGAAGCTCACCACCACTCAGTTAGCATTGCAGCTTCTGTATTTTCACAGATCAATAATGTGTTTGGGTTGTGTCCGCTTTGCGTGTGTGAAACCCAGCGTGGACTCTGTGAGGGGAGTGGACACAACTCAATCACAGGACCATGGCCACGGACCATGCCTCTATCCTGGACCTGCTCTGGATTGATCTTTTTATTGTGTTTAAATGAATGCTGTCAATAGATCAAAATATTTAATCGGATTAATCACAAGTTTAAAATAAACATATTTACTTATAGCAAATGCTGATATGGAAGAATGAAATGCTAAAAGCAGTTAGAGATCAAGATTTTATTATTTTATTTTAGTTACTTTTCACTTTAGTTTTTCTTAGCAAAAAGGTCTCATGGAGTGCTTAGTATTGCCCAAAACATCAATAATAAGATAAATATTAAGCAGACAACTGCATAAATAATCTGTTCCAAAATAATGTCTGCAACAAAGTGAACATCAACAGTTGCCTGTGAATTGTTTGCAAAGAAATATCGTAGACCACTTTATGAAACTGAACAACAAAGTGCCAAAGTGAACAATCCTTTTTCACATTCTTAGCTGTAAAATAACATTGAAACAGAGTCAACTTGGTGGACTGTTTGCAAGTGTTTTGACTGTGTTTGAAAATAATTTTACGGCACTTTGCTAAAGCCCCATCAAACCCACAATCTTGGAGTGAGACCAGCGGCCCTCTGTCTAATGTGCTACCAAGGGCATCTGCTCAATGGAAGCTTCTTTGCTGTCACAATCATATTGCGAGCACGATGTGTTAAAGTGAAACGTTCCGCCCAGCGCTCCGCGGTGTCTCCTCATCATCCTGTTGGTTTAACGTCACGCTGCCTCTCAGGTCATTACCAGGTGAACACTGAGGGAGGAGCCTCTCAGCTCATTACCAGGTGAACACTGAGGGAGGAGCCTCTCAGCTCATTACCAGGTGAACACTGAGGGAGGAGCCTCTCAGCTCATTACCAGGTGAACACTGAGGGAGGAGCCTCTCAGCTCATTACCAGGTAATCACATGTGTTAACGTGTTAGCTTTGACAGCCCTAGTTTAAATGTTAAAGTAAAGTGTTGTTTATTGTATTTAGAACACTATATAGTAGGTAGTATATAGTGTTGATTATAGTATATAGTAGGTAGAATATAGTGTTGTTTATAGTATATAGTAGGTAGTATATAGTGTTGTTTATAGTATATAGTAGGTAGTATATAGTGTTGTTTAATGTATATAGTAGGTAGTATATAGTGTTTTATGTAGTATAGTAGGTAGTATATAGTAGGTATAATCTAGTGTTGTTTATAGTATATAGTAGGTAGTATAGGGTGTTGTTTATAGTATATAGTATACTATATAGTAGGAAGTATATAGTGTTGTTTAAAGTATAAGAGGTCATTCTAAGCGTTGGGTGATAATGAGGATATCTGCTTCCTGCCCGTCATCGACCATTAAAACCCCACTAGCCCTGCCTTAACTCAGGGTGTCCGTATCGTATATATATAGGTATATATATAACATTAACCATAGGGTGTCCATATAGTATATATAGGTATATATATAACATTAACCATAGGGTGTCCATATAGTATATATATATATATATATATATATATATATATATATATATATATATATATATATATATTGTGGTACCCCAAGCTACCCTTGGGGTCCCACCAGGGCAAAGTATAGGAGACTTACCTTTGGTTACGTTGTGGGAGGCGTATATCTCCCGAGGGAGATACTTGGAGGGCTTTAGGACCCGGGGGAAGGCGAACGAGATCCCGGAGTGAAACCCCCAGCTGACAACAATCAACACCTGAGTAAATCAGGTGCTTAAAAGCACACAGGTAGAGGGTTGCTAGAAAAGAGAAGGGGGGTGAGAGGACCGAGCCCTTGCGGCCGAGAGGTCCCGCCATATGCTGCTATGCTGCTATGCTGTTATGCTGTTCTGTTGTTCTGCTGGTTTCAGTTGTGATGCGAAGAAATAAAAGGACATTCTTCGTTTAACCCTCAAAAACCCGCTGTTGTTTGCCTCCTTGAGCGTGGGCGCTCACAATATATATATATATATATATATATATATATATAACATTAACCATAGGGTGTCCATATAGTATATATAGGTATATATATATATATATATATATATATAACATTAACCATAGGGTGTCCATATCGTATATATAAGTATATATATAACATTTACCATAGGGTGTCCATACGAGTGGCGTCACCGTGTGGTACGGAGACACCACTGCACAGGACACACGGGCCCCGTGTTATCTACTGGTTAAATCAACTTTATTAACTGAGTTGTACAACTACAGTCCGTACTGAAGTGGAGGGGACCGAACACACAACTCCCCTCCAGCTATCACCACCCACCAAGATCCAAGGACCAAGATTCAAGATCCAAGATTCAAGAGGTATTTATTCTCCATTTTCTACAATACAATGTACAATGGAATGCTTACTCCCCATTCTCTCCTGCAGTATGCATTTCAAAACCTACTATACTAAACTATACAATACTATACTATACAATACTATACTATACTGTCCACAACACTATATACTACCTTTGAAATGTTTGATACTATGTACTATAAACACCACTAAATACGATATTATGTACTTTACTGTATACTTTATGTTACATACCACGTTCTCCATCTGCGGATATCACTGGAAGGTCACACACAACTATTCTGACTTTACTGCGATGATTTGATACATAGAGAATGTTCTAGAAAACGGAAGAGCCAATCAGGGCCTTAATTATCATTGGGTTCAGAAGCGACGCTGTTGACATTTACAAAGAACACACGACGACCAATTAATACTCTTTATTACACACAAGATGGGTACAGCAAAAAGGAAGGAAACCTGTGACATATTCTGTGTGCTATATATGGTTAATGTGATATATGTATATATATACACATATACATATATCAGTGGCAACTTGTATTTGTATAAGTACCGGATGAAGGAAGGTGCCTCACTATCAATTCTGACCGTGTATTAGTGGGTCATTTTAGCAGACAATCCAAACTGAATTAAAACCGATTGTGATCGGAGGAAGAAGAAACATTGTTTTGATGAAAAATAGATATTTAGCGATTAATCCATTTATGATGAAAATCTGAAAGTCGGAATAGAAGTTTCATCCACAGTGGATTAGAAATTGAGTGAGATTTGAGGGAGAATCGTTCTGTTGTGTAAAGTATATTTACCTGTATTTAATTAAAATAATACATACTATCATGAAGTAAAACCAGTAATGCACGTGAATCACATCAGTTGACTAATCGCGAGCCAAAGACACCACCTTGTCACGGTCAGCCATGATTTCTGTTTACGTTTGGCGTCATGTACCTGGAACGCTTTGAGGAGGAACTCAAGTTACGATCTAAAATCAATTAAAAGTAAATTTGTTTTCTGGAACGTGGAATTAATGAATGACACAATATAGATCCTTGCACGATGATAACCCGCCCCCCAAAACTCTGATTGGGTATTCACCAGTGCAGTGAGCTCTGATTGGTTCACAGCCTATGGCTAGACCCGCCCTCAGGGAGGATGGTCCTCCCTTAGCGCCGTACACACTCACACACTCATGTTAAACCAGGACTCACCGGCCACTCGGGTCCGGGAGTTTATAATGGACTTCAAATGTGAGCTTACGGAGGACGTTCCTCCGTTGCTCCATTTGTGTGACTTTGAATAGTATATTCACAGATTAATCTGTATTTAACTTTTTTTTTTCTCTGAAATGTTAGGGAGGATGGTCCTCCCTTTCCTCAATGGACCATCCTCCACTGATATATATAAGTATATACATATATGTACACCCAATATATATTGCATTTCACTCAAGTAAAAATAACAAATTTGGTTCATAATTCACATTCAAATGTATGCATGCAATTCTTTTATATTTTATATTTCTTGGTGTATTTGTTTTGAATGTCGGCGTTCTTGTAACTATGCACAATCTGTGGATCTGTGGTCCCTCAGTGACTAACTGTCACTATGGATAGGCCTGTGATTGACTAACTGTCACTATGGATACCCCTGTGATTGACTAACTGTCACTATGGATAGGCCTGTGATTGACTAACTGTCACTATGGATAGGCCTGTGATTGACTAACTGTCACTATGGATAGGCCTGTGATTGGCTAACTGTCACTTGTTGTAGAAGACCTACACCCATCGGCCTTCACTGGCAGGTCCCATTGTTCTCCGGGGGTATGAATTTACCTGCTGTGTGTGTGTGTGTGTGCATGTGAGTGTGTGTGTGAGAGTGTGTGTGTGTGTATGTGTGTATGTGTGTATGTGTGTATGTGCATGTGAGTGTGTGTGTGAGTGTGTGTGTGTGTGCATGTGAGTGTGTGTGTGTGTGTGTGTGTGTGTGTGTGTGTGTGTGCATTGGGGGCCTTATGGTTGTGTGAGGTCCTTGTGCGACCTCACAAGGTCCTCACACACCAACGAGGCTCAGAAGTGTGTTATTATTGATCTATAATTACGACTATTTCCATCAGCATCACCTCTCTCCTAGCGAGGCAGAGGACTCATGCTGGCCTCTAGCTCTCTCCCTGGGCCCCTGGGGGCCTCTGGTTTTAATCACACTGGGCTTTCCCGCCCGTTAAAACCAGCCAGTGACGTTTATTAGACAGTGGAGGAAAATAAACAAGCACCTAAATTGGCTCCCAGCAAGGGTGCTGCTCTCTCTCTCTCTCTCTCTCTCTCTCTCTCTCTCTCTCTCTCTCTCTCTCTCTCTCTCTCTCTCTCTCTCTCTCTCTCTCTCTCTCTCTCTCTCTCTCTCTGGAGTGGATCTCTGGGCTGGTTAAAGGTTAAATGAGACAGAATGACTCAGAGGTTTTCTCTATTCAGACTGTAAAGACGTTGCTGTCAGCTTGTCTTTAATTAGATTTATAGACTCAGTTGAAAGTCTTTCCCAGCTCATCTCTTTCTTGTTTACTCTTCCACACGCACGCACACATTCACACACACACATACACACACACACACACACACACACACACACACACACACACACACACACACACACACACACACACACACACACACACGTAAACACTAACACACATACAAACACATACACATAGACACACTTATACACACACACACACACACACACACATGCACACACACATATACACACACACACACACACACACACACACACATACACACAACACAACACACTATTAAACAACTGCTGCATCAAATCCTGTGCCTTGTGCAAGAAAATGTTAAATGTTAATCTCTAAAACTCACATCTGTCAAACACTCAAAAAACTCACACATTTGTAAAAACTCATATTCATAAAACAACCCACATCTATTAAGGCATAACTACTGAACTCACATTTGTAAAACACACAGGTAAAATGAGGTGTCAGATTGTTGAACAGCAGCCACGCCCCCAAACCTGGAGGTAACACAAACCTTTAAGTAACACACACCTGGAAGTAACACACCTGGAGGAAACACACCCGGAAGTAACACACCTGGAGGAAACACACCTGGAGTTATCATACCTGGAAGTAACACACCTGGAGGAAACACACCTGGAGTTAACACACCTGGAGTTAACACATATGTAGGTAACACATCTGTAGGTAGCACACACCTGGAGGTAACACACACCTGGAGGTTACACACACCTGGAGGTTACACACCTTGAGAGCACACACCTGGAGGTAACAAACCTGGAGGTAAGACACACCTGGAGGTAAGACACCTGAAGGTAACACACACCTGGAGGTAACACACACCTGGCAGGTAACACACACCTGGAGGTAAGACACGCCTGGAGGTAACACACCTGGAGGTAACACACCTGGAGGTAAGACACCTGAAGGTAACACACACCTGGAGGTAAGACACACCTGGAGGTAACACACCTGGAGGTAAGACACCTGAAGGTAACACACACCTGGAGGTAACACACACCTGGCAGGTAACACACACCTGGAGGTAAGACACGCCTGGAGGTAAGACACGCCTGGAGGTAACACACACCTGAAGGTAAAACACCTGGAGATAACACACCTGGAGGTAACACATCTGGAGGTAACACAACCCTGGAGGTAACACACACCTGAAGGTATCACACCTGGAGGTAACACAACCCTGGAGGTAACACACCTGGAGGTAACACACCTGGAGATAACACACACCTGAAGGTAACACACACCTGAAGGTATCACACCTGGAGGTAACGCAGCTGGAGGTAACACACCTAAAGGTAACACAACCCTGGAGGTAACACCACAACCCTGTAGGTAACAAACACCTGGAGGTATCACACCTGGAGGTAACGCAGCTGGAGGTAACGCAGCTGGAGGTAACATAATCCTGGAGGTAACAAACCTGGAGGTAACACACCTTTAAGGTAACACAACCCTGGAGGTAACACACCTGGAGGTAACACACCTAAAGGTAACACAACCCTGGAGGTAACACACCTGGAGGTAACACACCTTTAAGGTAACACACACCTGGAGGTAACACACCTTGAGGTAACACACACCTGGAGGTAACACACCTAAAGGTAACACAACCCTGGAGGTAACACACCTGGAGCCAATTAAGGTAATTAAGCAGGAGGCTTAAATGCCCACAGCAACCACACGGCCGGTCGAGGAGAGGTTGGTAAACTGAATCTCCAACTGTGCAGTTAGAGAGCATAAGAGATATAGAGAGTAAGAGAAGGTGAGAGTAGAAGATTTAGAGAGAGCGAATGTGGCAGCAAGTGGATTGATTGTACTCTGAAACTTACTTTGATATCACCTGGAAGGAACCATGACGGATCAGAACTAGGGTTGACTGGACAGACATAAGGATACCCCATCTCCCGGGCCTACTGAGTCTGACTCCCTCGGCATTTCCCTCAGTTTATGTGTGGACAAAAAACCCCAACAAAGAACCCAGCCTTTCCCATTCCCTTCGCTGCTAATTAGAATCAAACCTCAGACTTTGGCATTGACCCTGACTGTGACTCCCTCCCTGCTAATTAGGTTCAAACGTCAGACTTTGGCGTTGTGACCCTGACTGTGACTTCCTTCCTGCCAGGGCGAGTTGCCACGAATCATGAAAAAACTAATCTTCCAAAAACTCACATCTAAAAAAACTCAGCATTAGCATTTATTTTGGACCGCTCCGTCCTCCAGCCACAGTCATTAAAAGTATTTCTGCCGTCTGCCGTTACGCTTTAACCTCCAGACCCCCAGGTCTTCAGACCCTGACATTAACAGTAAACAGGTTGGCAACAGACCTTTAAATCCACACTAGTCAGAACGGGGCCTTGCAGTGCTATTGTTCAGCCTAGCGTCTAACGACATCTGCTTTGGTAGAGAGAGGCTAAAGTGTTAGCTCCTCCGGCCGGCCTATATGGACGGAGTTATTGAACTGAACTAGTTTTAATTGTTTTAGCCTCAGCTCTTTGTTTATCCGTTTAGTCTGGCTGATTCCTTTTATTTTCTCCACTTATTTTCGTGTTGGCGGAACAAGTGAGTTAATGTGCTAGCTCCAAACCCAGGCCTGAAACCTGCTGTCTGCTCTGTTTAAGGTCCGTGTGTTGACAGGGATTAACATAGACCTTATCATCCACCTTTTGCTTTTCAAAGTGACAAACCCATCCGTGTGCCCAGAGAGCTTTTCCCCCTGCGGCTCTCAACTAAATATGGAACACGTTGGACGTTATTATGATGAAAGATGTGTATATGAGCACGCATGTGACCAATAAATCAAAATGCCTGTTCTCCTGCTCCTCGATGCCTGCAGATAGAGACAGGTTCACCCTGAACGGAGACATGCGGCTCCTACTTCTGGATCGGAGTCTGCTTGGATTTTCTTGTTTGCCAGATTCATCAAGTGGAAATACAGATGGTCACATTATTTCATAATTTACAGCTTGTTTTGAAACTCATAATTACCCATCAATCTCTGCATATCTCTATCTACCTCTCTCTCTCTCTCTCTCTCTCTCTCTCTCTCTCTCTCTCTCTCTCTCTGTATTGGTGTAGGCTGTATTGGTTTCATGCATATTATTAAAAAACTGTTTTAGGGGCTGTAGAAATTCTAATCCCACACATGCAGATCTCTGGCTCTATCTATATATACAGTCCATATTCATCACAAGACACCTTTCTAGTCCACAGGTTAGAATGCTGTTAGACACCCACCAGGGGTATATAAATACATCCTCTCTCTCTCTCTCTCTCTCTCTCTCTCTCTCTCTCTCTCTCTCTCTCTCTCTCTCTGATGGGAGCCCCCCAGGGATCCATACAGGAGCCAGGCTGTTACCAGGCACACACACACACACACACACACACACACACACACACACACACACACACATGCACACACACACATACATGCACACACACAGGCTGTCAGAATGTAAGGTACCCACGCACGACACTCTCTTGTCATGCGCCTTCTCCTTCACATGTCAGGATAGGCTTTTACTGTGTTGCACGGGTCCCACTACAACCCACACACACACACACACACACACACACACACACACACACACACACACACACACAAACACATGGCCTGGTCCAGACCATCACTGGTCCAGACCATCACTCGTTCAGACCATCACTGGTCCAGACCATCTCTGGTCCAGACCATCACTGGTCCAGACCATCACTCATTCAGACCATCACTGGTCCAGACCCTCACTGGTCTCTATGTTCCCATATGTTCCTTAAACTGTCCCTGTGGAATAAACAGCCTCATGAAGCCAGAGTCTTCTGATCGATATCGGTCTATCCACATCTAACGGCCATTAATCTCGGGGCCCCTTCTTCCTTTATAGTCCCTTAGCCTATCCATTACTCCTTGTTAAGCTCCTCTAAACTAATGATAATACACCATTAGTCTTTAAGGTGCTGCAGCTGTACTGAATCATGACATGACCACGATAGGTCAACATGGAAACATCGGAACAAGGAACAATGCTACGAAGAAATACTGACAGCAACACTACTGCCAATATGTTGTCCTTTGGAATGTCCAATGAGCGGCTGTTTTATTTCTGGCTGATGTGTTTATTATTCTCACAGTACCCCGGGTTGCCAGATATGAAACTAATCAGCACACAAACAGCATGCTACAGCCATGGAGGCCAAAGAACAGACTGGATCCACTGAGGCTGTAATAGATTGAACCCGACCTAAAGAGAACGGGTGCTGTATGATGTATTTGTCAAGACTCCAGCTGCAGCATTCTGTGCAAGCTGAAGGCTTCTCGTAGCACAACTAGAGTACCTGGATAACAGTTTCAGCATCACACAATCATAGAATCGGTTGGACTTTAGGAATATTACTGAGATCATTTTTTTTAATAACTAATGATGCCATAAAAAAACGCCTGTATACTTTACTTCAGAGAGTTCTGAGATTGTATTATTATTGTTACTTACGCGTTGAGTTTTGATATAAGTATGAATGAAGCCATGAAAGCACCGTCCCCTGGTTACCAACATGCTTCTTGTTGAGATCTCTCCATCACACCACTCTCCTCTCCAGCCACGCTCCTTTGCCTCGACCTGGCGTCCACCTGGGGTTACAACTCCCAGGAGGACACGCAAGAAGGCTTATGAAAGGTTTACGTCACAGAAGACCGTGATCGTTCAAGCCACCTGTTCCCTATCAGAATCAGCGCCCTATTAATTAGCTCCTTACTTACACTCCGCTCCCCTGTTCATTTGTTGCCAGAACTTTTCCGTTTCTACAACCCGAGACTCTCGCCGATTCCTCCGTGAAGACCTGTGAAGACCTGTGAAGACCTGTGAAGACCTGTGAAGACCCTTTTAGCATCTCCCTGAACTCTTTGTTTTCCCTTGGATTGTTTACCTGTTTGTAACTTTTGTTGGTCTTCCGATTTTGTTTTTCTCCCTGGATGTTTTGGTTTGTTTTGGACTTCAGCCATTTCCCCGCAGGACATTATACAACAACCCCTTTTTGGATTTCCATTTCGCACACACGTAAGTTGCTTTTCACATAGTATTATTACGTCCGTAATTGTCATACACATAGTTTGTAATTCACATCTCATATCAGATTATCCCTGGTGCTCAATAAACGTCCACCACTGCGGGGTCAAACTCCCTTGTGCCTCTGACTCTGCTTGTACTGCATTTGTGTTCCACCACTACGATCAGTGTGTGGCATAACACTTCTCCAAGTGTCCTGAAACTGTGGTCCATGGTGTCTAAAGCTGCACTCAAGTCAGGTCAAGGAGCAGCAGGGATGATTCTGAGTCACAATCAGTATTTAGAAGACCATCTACGACTACTTTGGTCAAGGCAGTCTGCTGAATTACTGGAAGGAAAGTCAGATTCAAATGGATCAGAAAGATTGTTATTGGATAAGTTTGCAGCAAATTGATCAGTGAGAGCAAATTGGAAATCTGTCTATATAATATATACCAATATTAAGTTGTTTTTAAGCAGTGGTTTGATTTTTTGGTCAGGAGCAGTTAGGTGTCTTGCTCAAGGACACCTCGACCGTTTTGCTAGGAGGAGCCGGGGATCGAACCAGCATCCTTTGGTTGTGAGGGACCGCTCTACCTCCTGAGCTATACTGCCGCTTTACTGCTGCCAATTAAACTAGAAGATTATAAGGTTTGGAAGCAGAAGTTATTTCAAACTGAAATAGTGCAGTTGGTCTGAGTCTCAGTGTCTGTATCCATTCAAGTATTGGAGAGTTCATCACAGCCATTATTGTGGACCAGTGAATGTATCAAATTGAGTGTAATTGTGTCTAATTGAATGTCATTTTTACACAACATTACATTCATTCAGGGCTTTTGTCCCAAGCGACTTACAAAACTGTAAAGAACTTCAGTATTCTGTGTGAGTTTAGCAACAGTTTTAAAAATAAAATTGTGTATTATGTTTTATCAATGTTCATCACGTGAGATAAGTATGCTGTGGACAGGACTTCTTAAAACTCCCAACCCAAGCAAGACTCCAGGTCTCTTCATAGAAACACTGGCCCATCCATCCTCAGGGAGATGTCATGTACTGAAGTGAGGGGATAAGTAACTATAAAATAGTTATTAGAAATGTGTTGAACAGAAGAGCGCTACACAAACACATGAACTGGAACTGGTAGCGCATTCCTCCACCACACCAAAAAGTCCCCTGGATCAGGATTCGGATCCGGATGTGCGCCAAAATGTTCTGTTCCTTGGCTCATAAGTAATCCAAGTTTTGTCCAACTCTGTACATACGTTTTTGAGTTATCTTGCTAACAGACAAACAAACAGGGATGAAACATAACCGGAAATGAAGTGTCAAAAATTTGAGTCCCCGTGCTTGAACCACCGTGAACCGCTAGGAACTCAGGGCGGCGTGTTTTGATCAGTGCTGGGAGTCAAAGAGCGCCTATATGGCAGCACCAGAGCGACCCCTCATTGGAAACACCACCCACTTAAGTTCCAATGAGTTCCAATAAGACAAAACGGCTTACGGCGACCGTCAGTGTAATCAACATCAGTGTGTTACAAAGTGCTTTACACTAAGTGTTAAATGTACACATGAGATGACTACCGCGATAAAGAAGCCTGATGTTGATGATGCTGACCGTAAGGACGCCCACTAACGGCGAGGTTATCCCTGCCACAGTCTCTATACAAAGATACAGTCTATAGTGATAACAGTCGGATTGTAGCTGTTGCATGGGTGGTTCCAATGTGTCCTCGGGGACGGGCTCACGCGTCGACCTCTCCGTCTCCTCCTCTCCGTCTCCTCCTCTCCATCTCCTCCTCTCCTCCTGTGATGCATGGAGAGGAGCGCTGGAGCTGACAGAGGATTCACTACATCCCATCATGAGTGGGAGGAAAGGGGGGAGATGGTTTCCGTGACGGCAACCGGTGTCTCCAGGTAGCGGTGCGGGACCCCCCCAGCAGCGTCTGGCGAGGCTTCGGGGCTAGCTGAGTGCTGAGTGGTGTTGAGAGAGAATGATTCCAATGTGGGAGGAGGGGGAAGAGGGGGAGGAAGGGAGGGGGGGGGGGATTAAGTAAAGTATCATAACTGTCAGCCGTGGGCCCACAGAGACAATGATAAAGATCACTCAGCGGCAGTATAGCTCAGGAGGTAGAGCGGTCCCCTCACAACCGGAAGGTTGCTGGTTCGATCCCCCTGCTCCTCCTAGCGAAAACTGTTGAGGTGTCCTTGAGCAAGACACCCTAACTGCTCCTGACGTGCCGGCTGTCTCCTTGATGGCTGACTCCGCCGTCGGTGGTTGAATGTGTGTATGAATGGGTGAATTGGAAGCTCGATAAAAACTTTCATGGTTTCCTCTCTCGCAGGTTTCTCCTCTCTATCTCCTCTCTCTTTCTCCTATAGCTCTGTCTTTTGTGTCATCTCTGTATGCTCTTAGTGTTCTTTTCTTCCTTTCTCCTCTCTCTGTTGCTCTCCTCTCTCCATTCTGTCTGCCCATTCTCTCCCTGTCTCATCTCTCTCCACAGCGTAAGCTAAGAAGGACAGTAGTCATTTTGGTTGACATTGAAATGTGTATCTATAGCTAAAGGAAGAGATCTCTAGATGATCTGTATCTCATCTCTACGGAGCCCCCCTGGTGACATTGGTGAGAAAAATATTAATGCGAGGCCACACGTTAATAATGAGAAGCCACGAGTTATTAATGTGTGGCCACAATTGAGTTATTATGTTCCCACGTATTAATTATTGCAGAGGAATACCGGGGGTTACACAGGCATATCAAGTATAATTACCTTCATTCATTGCATGAACAACATGTAAGCCACCTCAGTGTTCTTATTACAGAGCTCAACCATACAACTCCAAGATTTTGAGACCAACTCAAAATATTATAATATTAGAAAGGAAATGCATAACACTTTGGTTTTATTTTGGTTTAATGACATTTGTGCCTTTACAGGTACCACATCTATAATGGAGAGACGGGAGGACAACTTGCTGCAGTTCCTGCAAGATCGTGGAACTGAAGAAGAAATCCTGAACAAACTAAAAAGCAACAAGGTATTCTTCAGAAAATATTAATGAACATCATCTACACCATGAAGAATCTACTTCAGCATATACAGTGAGAGAGTTGTACATTGTCATACCTTATGCTATAGCCTGCACAGTGAATTGCCGCTTATTTAGACGTATCA
This sequence comes from Muraenolepis orangiensis, assembly GCA_027704905.1. NCBI lineage: Eukaryota > Metazoa > Chordata > Actinopteri > Gadiformes > Muraenolepididae > Muraenolepis > Muraenolepis orangiensis. Next base: position 2,155,970 of record CM051006.1, read on the forward strand.
ACAGATAAGAATCGCAATGAATAATATGGTCACACTATTAATCCTCCTAAAATAGAGAGATTATTAGAATAAACAGAATATGACCACCGCTAATGTTTCACACCTGTCGCAAAGGTGTGTACCACACACACACACACACACACACACACACACACACACACACACACATACACACACACACACACACACACACACACACACACACACACACACACACACACACACACACACACACACACACACACACACACACACACACACACACACACACACACACACACACACACACACACACACACAGTGCATACATACATATTTATGCTTTATTTATTATTTTGGCCTGTAACTTCCTTGAAAAAATGTGGGGTTCTCAATTAGGTATAAATATGTAAATTGGCAAAATAATTTACTTTGTTTGTGACCCATGACACTTTTCATATGATCCTGTTAACATGTTGTTACTTTTTTATTTAATTTTTTTTTGCAGATTGATTGGTCAGTAATTGCACTGATGTATGAAGAAGATCTGGCAAAGAACATCCCACATTACAGAGACAGACTGGCAGCTGTAGCCTTCTGCCGCAACAGTCATTGTGGAGATTCAGTAGCATCTAGACGAGGTTTAGTTATATCAGTGTTACCCAGTGTTAGAAAAAGCTGAGTGACTTTGTAATCTTTTGTAAACATTGTCATTATTATGAGGGGTCACAAAATGCTTGTTAGAAATTCATTTTTTAAATCAGAATTACAGTTACAACTACTACATTCACTACAGTTAAATCTGTCTTAACCTTTATCTATCTAATTCACTTTTGGTAAACCAGACTTTAAGATACAATGTTGGATTTGTTTTTTTTATCCACTTAATGTGCATACCAGTATGAACATTGGTTAGTTAAGGTTTATCTGCATCATCCTTTACTGAAATGTTGGTCAGTAGGCATTAGGTTAAGCTTGTATCTGCTTTATAATGGGCCTACCACTATTAAAATACCAATTCATTTTGATAATGAAATACTTTATTCAACAAGAATAAACCGTTTAAGAGTATCATATTGTTTGTTTTTATCCCATGCTTTGCAGGTTGACACTGAAGTTTCTGGTATACTGGAATACACAATGTGACAAGCAGAGATGTGTCACATTGTTACCTGCAGCCCAAACCCTAGCAAACATAAATATGAATGAAACAAAATAATTATCACATTTTTATGTGCATCGATGAAGCACTGACAATACATGGGAAATGCTGTACCACTCATGTGACATCTACCTATATGTAACAGCGGTGTAATATGTTAAATAATTAATTACAAGAGGATAAAAATGGACATCAATACATTGAATAAATACCTCATGTATAAGCTCATACAAATATGCTGCAGGATAGACATACATGTTAACTCAATATAGGATAAGATATTGACACTATCATTGATTAATGAAATGTACATTGCTTCTATATGAGAAAAATGCCAACAGAAACAGTAAGGAACCACAGTTGATAAACTAAAGTGGTCATACAATTCAATTCAATGGTAATGAATTAAGATGTCATGTTTGCAAATTGCTCAGACAACTCAGTTAAAGATAAGGGAGCGAAGAGCCTCCCGGATTGTCAAATACAAATCTTGAGCTTGTGGTATGTTTGTGGGGAAAGTAAGGCCTGACTGTAACATGATCATATGACAGAGGTCAAATACGTCTTCGTCACAAGGGATTATTGAAAGGAACTTGCATGCCTGCTTACAGGCACCGAGGTCGCTGTGTGGAACAACACAATCCTCAGAGCCCCACAGCTCTGGCACAGTATACATCACGTCAGGGATACCACTTGGCACATTGCAATTCTTTGTTGGCCTGATTCTGTGGGTATTCTCATCCATTGATCTCATCCAGGTGTTCCTGATAAATGAAATGAGAAGACAATCAAATAGATATAAATGAGTTTCAGTTTTAACAACATTATTTTTTTACTGACTAGTGAGTGATTGCAAAACATTTTCACCGCAATGCAGCCTTCCTCATATTCACATGGTCATCTTCCTAGGGTCCTATGTTCCTAGCTTTATATATAGCACATATTGGGAACCTAAAAAGATGTTCCCCAGCTCTATGTTCACTGAATATGACATGGGCTAATATTGTAAAAGCCTTTAAAAAAATATATATATATTCAACATTTTAACTTGAAAATGCTCAAATTAGAACCAAACACAATGGAAGGATGAATGTGTGTTAACAGAAAATGAACAGGGGACCGTGGGAACATACACTCCAACATGCTACCATATCATGTAATGAGATGAAGGGTTAGAATCGCCTGCAAACAACCACGATGAATTTTCATGATTCAAAAATGTACAGCATCTAACGTCAACCGAGCTCTAATGTACCCAACCAGCTGCGTCACAGCAAACATGTCAGGTGCATACAGTTTTTTAAGGGTCTGTCTCTACTTAGATAAGTGACATGCTTTTTTTGTTAAAGGAAGTGACTGTACTTTCCCACAAGTTGAAGATGAAGATAATTAAGCCTTTGAGAAGCAGACATTTAACTGAGCTACAAACATGTTTATTGGCTAAGAGAGCGGTCTTAATTTGACACAATCTTTAACACAGATGCCAATCCTGACACATTGTAGATAGTGCTGTTTATAGTTGATAGTATAGCATATCAAAGGGATGTTTATAGTATTGTATAGCATAGTTTAGTATGATATAGTTTAGTATAGTATTGTGTAAAGTATTGTTTAACACAGTATTACGTAGTTTAGAGTATAGCATAGTATAGTATTGTGTTGAAGTTCATACTGCAGGAGGAAATGGGAGCAATCATCCCGTTGCACTAGTTGCAAACAGCAAATAAAACCATTTTAAATCCACACACATCCTATTCTTCACAGTATTCTTTCTGAGATTACATTTTCACCATTCAATTCTTATTAAATCCAAAACAATGTCTCCAATAACACATTACAACCTGGAAATATTTAGCATAATACATTTGGCAGCTGTGTCGGCTAATTGTCTAGCTAATAATGAATTATCAGTTATTTCTCCAATATTTAACTGTGTTAGTGATAGATTTATATTTCTTAGTCATCTCCTAAAGTTCCCAAGCCAAGTCCCAAAAGACTGAGCTATCCTGCCGTCCCCATGTCTTGTGTGTATGTGTGTGTGTGTGTGTGTGTGTGTGTGTGTGTGTGTATATATGTGTGTATGTATGTGTGTGTGTGTGTGTGTGTGTGTGTGTGTGTGTGTGTGTGTGTGTGTGTGTGTGTGTGTGTGTGTGTGTGTGTGTGTGTGTGTGAGCCTTTCCATTGTTCGAGCTCCCCACTAAAAGCGTAGGTTATTACATGATAATGTATAATTAGTGAGCAGAGTGCTCTCTTTCTTATAAGTGCTTATCATTTGTTTCTCTGATCTTTTTGGGGGTCAATAAAACCCTTTCATCATCTGGTGAATTCTGAATCCCGTCTGACTTTCTTGATCAGGCCACAGAAGGTCCAGTCAAACTGGTCCCACCGATGGACCGTCAAAGTGATACGGGATGGACTTCATGTACTTCAGGAGTTGCGCTTCAGAAGTTCCATGGAGTTTGAATGCTGACATATTGTCACCTCTGACGCCGTGCTACCGGAAGCACGTAGCGAAGGCGCGGTCACCGTGGTAACCCCATCATGGCTGGACAACAGCCAGACACATCTCCTGCTTCTCCTTTGTTCTGATGAAATGAATCCATCTTTAATCCAGAGAACATTCCCCACCGGGGAGAGAGAGGGGGTTTGGGTTAGTAAGAGATGCTCTCTCTCTCTCTCTCTCTCTCTCCCTCCCTCCCTCCCTCTCTCTCTCTCTCTCTCTCTCTCTCTCTCTCTCTCTCTCTCTCTCTCTCTCTCTCTCTCTCTCTCTCTCTCTCTCTCTCTCTCTCTCTCTCCTCTCTCTCTCTCTCTCTCTCTCCCTCTCTCTCTCCTCTCCTCTCTCTCTCTCTCTCTCTCTCTCTCTCTCTCTCTCTCTCTCTCTCTCTCTCTCTCTCTCTCTCAGATTTAGATATTTCCTATTCCACACGTTTTGGTTTTACCTGAGTGTGGCAGCAGCAGGAGCAGGAGGAGGAGGAGGAGGAGGAGGAGGAGGAGGAGGAGGAGGAGGAGGAGGAGGAGGGGCAGAAGGAGGCGCAACAGGGAATGAACAGCGAGACAACGCGCTGCTGCCGTCCCACGTTGGATGCCGACAGAGGGGCGGATGTTCTCTTAACCCCGAGGTGTCCTGCTGGGTCCCCCCTGCCCCTGGGCAACTCAACCCCGCTGGGCGGGGCCTGGGCTGATGTGTGAGCGCTCGGGGTAATTAATAACATGATGCTCTGTAATTACCTCCCATGTGTCCGCATGTGGTCCCCCCCCCTCCGGGTGGCCCCTGGGAGCCCAACAGACGCCGCTAATGGTGGTCATACGTTAAGCTCCGACTCAGCCGAACAGCGGTGGACGCTGACCCACTTTACCTCTCAGAGCGTATATATATTTATATATATTTATATATGAATATATCATTGTGGCATCCATGTGGTAATGAAGAGGGAGAGAGGACCAATGGAGAGAGTAAGTAGGTCTGTAGCTGAGCTTGGTAGCATTCATCCAGTGCACCGTGTGTCTGGGAGAGAGGTAATAAAACAGGCTTCTACAGCTGGAAAACTGAGAAAAAGAGCGTCTGGAGAAGGATGCTTAACCCCTCGTGTCCCCCCCCCTTGGGTTTAATAAAGATACACGGCTATTCATGGCAATTGGTCTTAACTTGTGGGATTAGCTCATAGCTTGCTAATTTTGCCAAGCACAAACCTGAAACCAACCGCAATTGCATTTTTATTGAATACATAGTTTTCTCTAATTAGTTATACTAATACGACTTATTCTTGAGTCTCCCGTTCCTCTCAATCAATATCAATTAAAAAATAATAAAACAGATATTCATGTTCCGGGCTCCTTGGTGGGATGATGATGATGATGATGATGACGAAGATGACAGTTTCTTCCTCTCATCACAGACGGTAAAACTAATCGGTCTGAATTTCACTCCAAATGCCAAATTAATTGACTGTGCGTCTCAGAGGATGTCATCTGTTCTAAAAGGTTAACTCAAGAGAAACCAACACAACACCAACATAAACCTCCAACGGCTGGAGAAGCTACACCCCCCCCCCCTCAGGGTTAAAGGGACGAGCGGAATATAAATCCTGCTTAATGCAGGATTTATAGGTGTTTCTCTCCCCAGATGAAGATAAAGAGCGTGCGGACCACGCGTGTCACATGCTATTATAATAGCGGGGTGCGAGGGCGCTCCCGGCGGTGGCTTTATTATTTTTCCTTCAGCGGGAGCTGCGCTGCCTTTGATCAGGGCGGGGCTAAACCCAGAGCCCCACGGGACCCCAGCTGGCTGGGCGGGGCTAAACCCAGAGCCCCACGGGGCCCGAGTTGGCTGGGCGGGGCTAAACCCAGAGCCCCACGGGGCCCGAGTTGGCTGGGCGGGGCTAAACCCAGAGCCCCACGGGGCCCCCGCTGACTGGGCGGGGCTAAACCCAGAGCCCCACGGGGCCCCCGCTGGCTGGGCCACCGCCGAGATTGTCTGGTTTAATTTAAACCCTCGACACATTTTAACTCTGAGCTCAGATAACTTTTTCCGCAGACAGCATCGTTAAACAGATAGCGCAGTTAGAATAATGCCGTTAGACGCAGCGGGGTAACGGCGGAGCGTGAGGACAATAAGAGTGAACTGGGAATAGATAAACAACGTTACAATAAAACGCCAGCGTCCGCCGGTAATATTGAGTCAGTGCAGCGCGGGGAACCCATGCTCCACGATCCTGCAGAAATATTCATTAGTGTGTGTTTATGTTTCCATATGATTTATGGTTAGCCCCCCCCTGCTCTGGTAAACCAAAGTCGCGCGGCACTGCAAAGAGTTGTTCTGATCCATCCTTCCTCCCTGTGCATGGTATCTCCCTGGGCATGGTATCTCCCTGGGCCTGGTATCTCCCTGAGCATGGTATCTCCCTGGGCATGGTATCTCCCTGGGCATGGTATCTCCCTGGGCATGGTATCTCCCTGGGCATGGTATCTCCCTGGGCATGGTATTTACTCAGAGGTACGCAGGCTGAGGGGAGAGAGAGAGGCACCGCGTCCGGACCACCTGGGCTGCATGAGGATGGATGGCAAATAGATGTGGAACATCCATGAAGGAGTTTAACTTGGAGTTTAAATGAAGCTTAACTTGTTGAGTTTAACTGGATTTTTGTTTTCCTTTCCAAGGTTGAGAGTGAAGTGGAGAGGAAGGTGCCGCTAATGTCCACCATAATGCTTTCATACGGATGCGTCGGATGGCTGGTTCCAGGTCAGGTTCCAGGTCAGGTTCCAGGTCAGGTTCCAGGTCAGGTTCCAGGTTAAAACACACACCCACACATTTGTATGAATCCAATCGCTGCCTGCAACGTGAATGCAGCTTTTTTCAGATTAACTGAAAATGTGTTGAAACGTTAAGAGACGAATGAAGAAGCACACTGCAGATTGGACAGGTTTTCTCTGAGTAGTAGTATATATACAGTATATACAGTATGTAGTGTTTTTTAAACAGGTACCGTTTCAATAGTGATTTTAGACATGTATTCATATTGATAACAACAGCAACAATCCGATAAAGGAGCTGATATATTGTTCAGACAGATAAAGATGTCTACCGTCAGCAGACAGGTAAGGGCGTAGGCTGTTAGACGGATGTTAATATCGTGAGCAGGCAGGTAAAGGCGGGGATAGAGAAGTTATCTGATATTGTTAACAGGCTTGGCTCTGTTCCCTGAGTTTGGGCCCAGTTCTACCTGTTTATTGGCAGAATCCTCAGCCAAAACAGCACCCGTCTGCCCCATCTGGACCTGTGTGTGTGTGTGTGTGTGTGTGTGTGTGTGTGTGTGTGTGTGTGTGTGTGTGTGTGTGTGTGTGTGTGTGTGTGTGTGTGTGTGTGTGTGTGTGTGTGTGTGTGTGTGTGTGTGTGTGTGTGTGTGTGTGTGTGTGTGTGTGTGTGTGTGTGTGTCTCTATAGTCTATTAGTTTGAATCAACATTACCAAGCGGGCATGGCTGATCTCCATGTGGGAGCATGCAGTCTGCCTGTGCTCATGTCTTCATACCAAGTGTTCAACCTTATTGTTCCTCCTTAATGTCGATGTGTCCTCAAGGATCTTCCGGTTTTTAGATCTCCTGCCTGCTGCTCCCTCTTGGCCCTGACCCCATGACCTCCCCCTTATTTATCTAGTGTTTGATCCATGAATCAAACACTAGATAAATCCATTCATCTATTAAAGCAAATCATTTATCAATTCATCCATCCATCTATGTGTTCATTCAGTGTACTCTCAAAAGTGTAAATCTCAAATGTTCCCTAACAACCCAAGGTAGTATGCCTGAACGACCTGTAGACCTCACCTCGATTGTCAGAAAATGCTTCGAGAGGTTGGTCAAGGACAATATTTTCTCTGTCTTACCTGCCACGCTGGACCCATGGCAATTTGTATGTCATCAAAACAGATCCACGGACGACCTAATTGCCATGGCCCTCCACACTGCCCTTTCCCACCTGGAGGGAAATAACTGTTATGTGCGGATGCCACGCTCGAAACCAAGCTTAGAGGTCTAGGCGTGCCCCCATCCACGTGCAGCTGGATACTGGACCTCCTGTTGGACAACCGCCAGGTGGTGAGGATGGGCAGCACCACCTCAGAGCCACTGACACACAACACGGGAGACCCCCAGGGATGTGTGCTGAGCCCTCTCCTCTACTCCCTCTACACCCACGACTGCATGGCTATGCACAGCTCCAACGTCATCATCAAGTTTGCTGACGACAAGACAGTGATGGGCCTGATCGCCGGCGACGACGAGACAGCCTACAGGGAGGAGGTTGGATCGCTGGAGCAGTGGTGCCAGGAGAACAGCCTCGCCCTCAATGTAAAGAAGACCAAGGAGCTGATCGTGGACTACAGGAAGCAGAGAGGAGAGCACGCCCCTATCTCCATCGACAGTGTTGCAGTAGAGAGGGTCAGCAGCTTCAAGCTCAAGTTCCTCGGTGTGCACATCTCCGAGGACTTCACATGGTCCACGGACACCACACACGTGGTGAAAAGGGCCCAACAACGCCTATTTACTACGCCTGTATTTCCTCAGGTGTCTGAGGAAATTCAGCATGGGCCCCCGCATCCTGAGAACATTCTATACCGGCACCATGGAGAGTGTTCTTACAGGGTGTATCATCGCCTGGTATGGGAACTGCACCCCACTCGAGCGCAGAGCGCTTCAAAGGGTGGTGCGGACAGCCCAGTCTATCATTGGAGGTGAACTTCCCTCCCTCCTGGATATATACTTCAAGCGGTGCGTGGTCAAGGCCAAACGCATCATAAAAGACAATGCCCACCCCAGCCACTATCTGTACTCACTTTTACCGTCAGGCAGGCGATACCGCAGTACCAAGTGCCACACAAACAGACTTATGGTGCCCTCACACCATAGCGATCACCAGTTCCGTATGGTTGCGAATAAAAAATAGTGGTCTTAAGTTCCGAACGCAACTCACACGCAACTAATAGGTTTTATAGGTTTGAAGTACGCAACAAGCACGCAGGTGATCGCAGACACACGCAGAGTAAGTTCGGAAAATGTGTTCAATGTTCAATAATTCTCTGCGAATGCCTGAGATCAATTTATACGCAACAGGTACGCAACAAATATGCTACGCATACCTGTTGTCATAAGTCATAAGTTGTCATAAGTTATGAACGCAAGTCCAAATTTTAGATATCTGGCCAGGTTTTGGGGTCACTTTTATCTGATTTCTTGGTAGCTTTCCCCATGTTGACTCTTCGATGACCAAATCAGAAGGAAACACTGAATCGTCTCTGCTTTTATAGGTTTTTATCACGTGACCAATATTCGCAAATAGCACGCAAATAGCACGCAGGTAAAACCTTAATTTCGGTTGCATTTGGTGCGTATACAAATATTTTTAATAACTCACAGGTTTCAGCATACGCTATGGTGTGAGGGCACCATTAGAGACAGCGTCCACAGTCAGGCCATTAGGCTGCTGAACAAGGGTGTATAGCATATAACAATGTATATTTTATTACATTGATTTATATATATATGTATATGCTCTTTTTCTGTGCTAATATATTGCATTTTATATATGCATTTTTATATTTTTATATTTTTATATATTTAACTTTATACAGTTTGTACTTTACTTATTTTTTATTCTATTCTGTTTTTATAACTGCTGTCTGTCGTCGGGTATTGCACATAAGATTTTCACTCATTGCTTATACTTATATATAATAAACTGTATAAACTGTGATGTGACAATAAACTTGACTTGACTTGATGTCGAAACAACAATTATAAAAATACTGTTGCTGCACCTCAGTGCTTTTGTCATTAGTATTTGTCTTTTGCTGACTCTTTGTCTTGTGGTGTCAGTAGATTTGGTGTTTTGTTGGTTGTAGATTGTCGTGTCTACACCGTCTAATGTTTCATACACCATAGACGCCAACTTCCTCAGTGTCTTAGCCTGTGGGCCATAAAATGGTCTGGAGTTTCTGCAGTCATTTACTAAATGCATTGGTGAACTCAGATGTGCATTTATATATTCACGAGTGGGCTAGATATAATGAGAGCACACATGCACGCACACACACACACACAAATACAGGCACACACACACACCCACACATGCACAGACACACAAAAGCGCAAACACACACAAACAAACACACACCATGACTGAGATGCCAGTCATGGTGGATTTATGAAGGGCCATGTGATGTCCTTCCTCACGAGCAGTGTTAGAGTGCACATATTGATTTAGCAGAAGCTGATTAATGACGCTCTGGGCCACCGTACCTCTGTTTCTACCGTCCCACGGATAACCCATTATACCCCGTCATGGATTTTCATTTTGCCCTGCGATTGGATGATTAGGTTCAGTCCGCTGACCAGCGCCGGATGTCTGTGGTTCAAGATCATAAATGTTTAAAGGGCCTGAACATCGTCAAATACGGACCATCTGGCAGTTTGATCAGAACAATCCCACAGGTCACGCGTGTTCTACTGAACCAGACTCACACTCCCTCCCTCTGGAGGAGAATCTTTATTGTTTCTCTGCCTTGAGTCTGTCTTGAGACGTGAAGAAGAGCATCACAGCTCATTGGTTCCTCGGTGTTCAAAAGATAAACACTAACTTATCATCTCTATTTCTATCAGCCACTGATAGATATCAGATTCTCTGGGTTCACGTTCAGTTTCTCAATGAGGATGAAGGCTTGTTGTAAATGAGGAGTTATCATTGATACAGGAAACCATAACGGGTTCACATATGGAATGGCTCTGTGACTAACCTGTCATAAGGCCACTTAAAGCCTTATTGGTTCACTAAGGGCCAAAGGGTAATGGAAACTAATAATAATACTACTAATACTAATAATGTTTTACTACAACTTACTAATTACTACTCATTATATTAACAGTGTCTAGTGACAATGAGTCAAAGCAATAGCAAAGTTGTGTTAAATGTGTTTATGTGTAAACATTCAAGATTCCAGATTGTTAGTTTTTGCCACGTGTAACGTATACTATAAAGTATGCTATGAACTATGAACCACACTGCAACTACAACACAACAATAGTGGTAAGTACAATAACGTGTCTGATGAATAATATACACATGTTGCACATGGTGCAAAAAGCATTTTAAAGTAAGTGAAATGTCGTCCTTTAACAGACACTTTCCAACAAGACATTGTTTGTGTGAAGGGTCGAGGAAGAGAGATGGGGGGAGAGAGAGGTTGTAATTGCAATGATAGAGAGAGAGAGAGAGAGAGAGAGAGAGAGAGAGAGAGAGAGAGAGAGAGAGAGAGAGAGAGAGAGAGAGAGAGAGAGAGAGAGAGAGAGAGAGAGAGAGAGAGAGAGAGAGAGAATTATACTATAATAGATATAATAGAGCCATGCAAAATTGAATTAATCCAAACCCTGAAAACATATTTATTCTTTTATCGGTTAAGGATTAATAATCAGGTCACCAGAAATGCCCTTCAATCCTACATTTAGATTCTGCTTCAATCTCCCCTTGAATATGTAAGCATCCGCTCGAAGGCCGAGATCAATACCAGGATCTATTTATTTGATCTATTGTATTTCATTGCAGGCCCACGTCGGTTGGTCCTGCTTCTAGCTCTAATGTCTCGACCTCCGTACAAAGATAAGGAAGCTAAATGGGATTGGCTGTAATCCCAGAATCAGGACGTCTTGATGTTATTGAATGACTTTCACCGGATCCATAAGACGCCATTAGCTACTCTTTAAGGAATCTCTGGATCTTTGGGGATAGACTTAATAACCGTCCCCGGTGGGGGGGCGCAGGAGGGAGAGAGAAAGAGAGAGAGAGAGAGAGAGAGAGAGAGAGAGAGAGAGAGAGAGAGAGAGAGAGAGAGAGAGAGAGAGAGAGAGAGAGAGAGAGAGAGAGAGAGAGAGAGAGAGAGAGACAATGAGAGGGTCACAGGTGTCAGAATCCAGACATCAGAGTCACTGCTTACTCTACAAATGGCCACTATCTTAACACAAGGGGGAGGAGCCAATTAAAACATTATCCACTTGTGACATCACAAGTGGGAGTGTCCATCCATATTCATAGCGAGGTTGATCATCTCCCTTGTTGCCCTTTAAACAGTCCACCCATCAGACACAGAGTGGCATACAAAAGGCATCAAATCATTCATAAAAGTATACAATCTATGGTCTTAAAACATGGGAGTTCCTCCACACAGACCTTGTGATGTGTTCAGCGGGGCGACGCCTTAATGACCTTTGTGACAAACTACAGCTGGAAACTAAACCAACATGCTTGTCCTGACATTTCAGAAACCATGAGCTTAGCGCTTACCGCAAGCAAATCTGTATTTGTGCTAAATGCGCTGAAAGCTAATTTGCCCCTAATTACCTGCAGTGCACATTGTCAGCAGCCATGCACGGTTATCGTTGTGTGTGCAATCTCATATTATTCCTCATTATTTCATCATGGACTGCTACGTACCGCTCCCCGGCGGGATTTAAAAAAGGCTAACGGCGTGTGGCGCTAATAGTGGCTCACAGTAGTAAACGTAGCTCTCTCTATCTTCTATCTTCTAACTAATATCTATAACTATCTAACACTACAACCACTGCCAGTAGGTTCCCTTCCTCGCGCCCAACCTTTTTGGCCTAATTTGTGTGGGAAGAATACACGGTAATACAATGCAGTTAATAATACAATAGTTTCATGGATAATTGTACGCTAACAAATGCATGGTCAGAATGGCATGGCAGTGATTGGCAATATCCTGCCTCCTCCCTATTGGCTGCTGAATCAAAGGAGAGTGTTGCCAGTTCAAAACGGCAGTAATTTAGGCCAATTCAAATAAAGCCCAGGCTTGGTATCCGAGCCTAGAGCACACAGCGAAACACATACACAACAGAAACATAAATAGCTTGTTTGACGGTCAATATAAAGGGATTCAGCCCAAACAGAGATGGACAAGCTATAGCCATAAAGGCAGCTTATTGGAGGCAGATCCACCAAAAATGAGATTGAAATATCTGACCATTATATCATCAAATGTCCTAGTTTGGTTGAACCCCCTTCATACCACTGCATACTAGCAAACTATTTTTAGCATGGTAGATCTCACAAGAAGATGAAAAGACTGAAAAGGCGATTCAGGGGTAAATCATTCCACCGGACAGCGGCCTGTGCTCTGAAAGGAGCTCAGCTCCATCTCAACCCCCTCCTGCTACATCCTCTGCATGGTTTAGGAACGCCCCCCCAGAGGGACGCGTGATGTCCAGATGAATAGAAGCAAAGATGATATGCTGAGGGAGCTCATGATGATGTCTGGGGGAAGATTTAGACCTGCAGATAAGGCTGGGGGAGAGGGCTGGGGGAGAGGGCTGGGGGAGAGGGCTGGAGGAGAGGGCTGGAGGAGAGAGCTGGGGGAGAGAGCTGGGGGAGAGAGCTGGAGGAGAGGGCTGGGGGAGAGGGCTGGGGGAGAGGGCTGGGGGAGAGAGCTGGGAGGAGAGGGCTGGGGGAGAGGGTTAGGGGAGAGGGCTGGGGGAGAGGGCTGTGGGAGAGGGCTGGAGGAGAGAGCTGGAGGAGAGGGCTGGGGGAGAGGGCTGGGGGAGAGAGCTGGGGGAGAGGGTTAGGGGAGAGGGCTGGGGGGAGAGGGCTGGGGGAGAGGGCTGGAGGAGAGAGCTGGAGGAGAGAGCTGGAGGAGAGGGCTGGGGGAGAGGGCTGGGGGAGGGCTGGGGGAGAGGGCTGGGAGAGAGAGCTGGGGGAGAGAGCTGGGGGAGAGAGCTGGAGGAGAGGACTGGGGGAAAGGGCTGGGAGAGAGGGCTGGGAGAGAGAGCTGGAGGAGAGGGCTGGGGGAAAGGGCTGGGAGAGAGGGCTGGGAGAGAGGGCTGGGAGAGAGAGCTGGAGGAGAGGGCTGGGGGAGAGGGCTAGGGGAGAGAGCTGGGGGAGAGAGTGGCGGACGCTGGGAGACACTATCGTCTCAATTAATTATTCATTAAAGAGCTCATTTAACTCGCAGGGGAACATAGCAAAACCAAAGAGGAAGAGAGCGGGAACAAAACAAAAGTACGTCCGGGTTACTAAAGGCAGCCAGAAAGAGTCTGGCAGCTGTGGGTTGAGTGAATCAATAATGATTAGCTGTGCTGGTGGTGAATACATCCACACTGACTGTTCGGCTGACTCTCCCTGACAACGACCAGCACTAGGGCTGACTCTCCCTGACGACGACCAGCGCTAGGGCTGACTCTCCCTGACGACGACCAGCACTTAGGCTGACTCTCCCTGACGTCCAGCACTAGGGCTGACTCTCCCTGACGACGACCAGCACTAGGGCTGACTCTCCCTGACGACCAGCACTAGGGCTGACTCTCCCTGATGACCAGCACTAGGGCTGACTCTCCCTGATGACCAGCGCTAGGGCTGACTCTCCCTGTCGACGACAATTGCTAGGGCTGACTCTCCCTGACGAAAACCAGCACTAGGGCTGACTCTCCCTGACAACCAGCACTAGGGCTGACTCTCCCTGACGACGACCAGCACTAGGGCTGACTCTCCTTGACGACCAGCGCTAGGGCTGACTCTCCCTGACGACAACCAGCGCTAGGGCTGACTCTCCCTGACAACCAGCACTAGGGCTGACTCTCCATGGCGCCCAGCACTAGGGCTGACTCTCCCTGACGACCAGCATTATGGCTGACTCTCCCTGACGATGACCAGCGCTAGGGCTGACTCTCCCTGATGACGACCAGGCTTCTAGTTAGCCCTCCATTATTCTCATTCTGTAGGATTTGCTAGCAGCCCTTGACAGACAGGATGGATATATCTATATTAGTGCTGTCAATAGATCAAAATATTTAATCAGATTAATCGCAATCCGATTACGTCACAGTTTTGCATTCCTGTCTCCACATCACTCTCCCGGAAAGCCACGCCCCCTAATCACGTTCCACATTCCTGTCTCCTCTCCCACTACACAGTAGTGGATAGCCACGCCCCCTTGTTAATTCTCACCCTCAGCTGCAGCGCATCACAATTGACGTTGCTATTTAAGCCTACCCCGCACACTCACACGGGCCTGGATTATCACACACATTGATTATTGGGAAGCCTCACGTCAAGTTTCTTTAGTACGTCTTATGTTCCGTTTTTGGATCTACCGTGTTTGTGACCATCGCCTGTATTACGACCTTGTTTTGCCTTGCCCTGTCTGTACCTTTGCCTTTTGCTTTCATATAAGCCCCTGTTCCATCTAACTTCTGTTCTCCTGCTTTTGGGTCCCACCTACACCCAGCCGTGACCGATTAATCACACGTTTAAAAGACACATGTTTACTTGTAGTTTTGTTTTTTGTGGGTGGCAAAACAAATGGTGTGCCCCCACGCTCTAATCGATCCCAGGTGTTGCCAATCATAATCAGGCCTACTGAGGCTAATGAACGCCTGAGATCTACCCTTCTTTAGGCTGCCGAAGACCGACTTCGGGCGCTTGGTTATTGATATCCTTAGGGCTCCCTACAACACGAGAACCTGCGTTTTCCTGCTCCGACCACGTCACGCCACTCAACCAATCTGCGTTCAAACCCCAATATATATATTTGCCTTGGACAAAAGCATCTGCTAAACGCTAAATTGTAAATCATTCATCTTCGTAACTGCTCCTCAGAGAGCACTTTGCTGCATGGCAGAGAACCGACAGAGAGAGAAGGTGACTCTCTCTCTCTGTGAGACCAGAGGCTACATCTCTCACCACTCAAACGTATATCTGGGCTAGTGAGGCGGTTACCGGGATGCTGTAGCAAACAAGGTACCCAATCCATCAGCGTCAGGAGCTGGACCTTCAGCAGGACACTCTGAATGGGGAATGAGCACATGGGAGGGACACCAGAGAGGTCCAATGAGTATCAGCCCCTACATTTGTCATGTCCCCATTGTACATGTGCACTCACATATACACATGTTCACACCCATAGACACGTATTCACACCCATATACACGTTCACACGTGCACCTATTGTGCCAAGCACACAGGCGGTTCATCTCACACAAAGTGTTTGAGTTCAAAATCAGGGTGCTTGTGATGAGAGTTGGATTAACAGTTCAAAACAACAGCTGATATAAGACTGTGTGTGTGAGTGTGTGTGTGTGTGTGTGTGTTCAAGTTCAAGTTGCAATATATAAAATGCAATATGCAATATATCAGCACAGAAAAAGAGCAATATACCGTATTGACCCGAATATAAGACGACCCCGATTATAAGACGACCCCTCTTTTTCAAGACTCATTTTTGGAAAAAAATAATAATAATAATTTTGAAGACCAAATATTTTTTTTAGAAAGAAAATCATTTTATTTGAAAATAATGATATCACACATTGTCTTCTCATTCAACTCGTCTTCTACATCGCTGGGTTGTTCCTCTCACTGCCGCTATCGTCACTCACGGTGTCTGCTTCCCCGTCTCCTCCCACATCACGTCATCTTCGCTGCCATCCATGGCATTTGATACGCAGCATTTCTTAACCCATTAATGATGCTTTCTGGGGAAACGTCAGCCCATGCTTGCAAGATCCATTCACAGAGCAAACGGCTTTTGGATTTTTCCAGACGGTGTCAGTGCGTGATTAGCAGCCAGGAGCCACTCTGTGGATCTCTTGCGCAGATGAACCTTGAATGGTTTGTTAACGACCACATCCAACACCTGCAGCTGGCTTGTCATTCCGCCCGGTATGATCACTAGGTCACCATTCAACTCTTTCACTTGCTTTTTGACTGGCGTTTTGAAGTGTCCACGGAAAGCATCCAGAATCAACATGTTCCTCTTCTTTTTGAGTCCCCCACGCCGTCTGCCCCACACCACCTTGAGCCAGTCCACCACAAGCTCCGTCTCCATCCAGCCCTTTGCCTGGGCACCTACGATAATCCCCCACGTACGGGGGAAGTTTAGTCCCATCTGCGAGGCGCGTTAACATGACAGTTACTCTTCTCGTTTCCAGTAGATCAGTAGATCACTGATTTGTTGCCTTTCTTATGCACAGTGACAGATGTTGGCATGTCAAAATACACAGGCGTTTGATCAGCATTGCCCATCTGATCAAGGGGGTATGAGTGCTTCTTCCTTAACTTGATCACATATCGCTGATAAGACAGTAGCTTCTCTCTGAAGTCTGAGGGCAGGCGCTGGGCTTGTCCTGCGTCGCAATGACAGGTGTTTGATGTCTCTGCTTCGTTTATCACCATTATCTTAAAATTGGCATCGTAACTTTGTCTCTTCTGTTTATTAACTTGCCCTACTTTTGAGCCACTTTTTTCAAGTTGGTCGCTGTGTCTCTCCATTTCTATCTCTCCAGGTAACTGTTTTTATGTACTGTTACTTTAAGACTTTGAGTTACTTTAAGTGTCGCGCGGTGGGAACACTCGTTTGGCGCGATCTGTTGTTGCGCAATTACATGTGCAATTACGGTACATCGAAAAGTCTAAACCCCGATTATAAGACGACCCCTCTTTTTCAGATTTTTTTCTAGGAAAAAAAACCCGTCTTATATTCGGGTCAATACGGTATATACATAAATCAATGTAATAAAATATACATTGTTATATGCTATACACCCTTGTTCAGCAGCCTGATGGCCTGACTGTCGACGCTGTCTCTAAGTCTATTTGTGCGGCACTTGATACTGCGGTATCGCCTGCCTGATGGTAAAAGTGAATACAGTTGGTGGCTGGGGTGGGCAATGTCTTTTATGATGCGTTTGGCCTTGGCCACACACCGTTGGTTGTATATATCCAGGAGGGAGGGGAGCTCACCTCCAACGATGTACTGGGCCGTCCGCACCACCCTTTGATGCGCTTGCGCTTGCACGCCGCAGGCAGTGATACACGAGAACACTCTCGATTGTACCAGTGTAGAATGTTCTCAGGATGTGGGGGCCCATGCTGAATTTCCTCAGACACCTGAGGAAATACAGGTGTTGTTGGGCCCTTGTGGGACCATGTGAGGTCCTCGGAGATGTGCACGCCGAGGAACTTGAAGCTGCTGACCCTCTCTACTGCAACACCGTCGATGGAGATAGGGCTGTGCTCTCCTCTCTGCTTCCTGTAGTCCACGATCAGCTCCTTTGTCTTCTTGACGTTGAGGGCGAGGCTGTTCTCCTGGCACCACTGCTCCACTGATCCAACCTCCTCTCTGTAGGCTGTCTCGTCGTCACCGGCGATCAGGCCCATCACTGTCGTGTCGTCAGCAAACTTGATGGTGGCGTTGGAGCTGTGCATAGCTATGCAGTCGTGGGTGTAGAGGGAGTAGAGGGGAGGGCTCAGCACGCATCCCTGGGGGGCTCCCGTGTTGAGGGTCAGTGGATCTGAGGTGGTGCTGCCCATCCTCCAGTATCCAGCTGCACATGGATGGGGGCACCGAGACCTCTAAGCTTGGTGTCGAGCTTGGCAGGAACTATCGTGTTGAACGCTGAGCTGTAGTCCACAAACAGCATTCGCACATAACAGTTATTTCCTTCCAGGTGGGAAAGGGCAGTGTGGAGAGCCATGGCAATTGCGTCGTCCATGGATCTGTTTTGATGATATGCAAATTGCCATGGGTCCAGCGTGGCAGGTAACACGGAGCAAATAAAGTCCTTGACCAACCTCTCGAAGCATTTGCTGACAATCGAGGTGAGGGCTACAGGTCTATAGTCGTTCAGGCAGGTTATCTTGGGTTGTTTAGGGATAGGCACGATGGTGGACATCTTGAAGACCGCCTGGGCCAGGGAGAGGTTGAAGATGTCTGCAAAGACTCCTGCCAACTGGTCTGCACATGCTCTGAGGACGCGGCCCGGGATGTCGTCGGGGCCTGCCACCTTACGGATGTTCAGCCGCTTGAAGGTGTGGCGTACATCCACCTCTGAGATTTTCAGCAGGCTGGTCTCCTCAGGCGGCGCTGGCTTCGGCGGGCTGCCGTTCACGTTGAACCAAGCAACAAAAGTATTTAGCTTTCCTGGGAGGGAGATAGAGGAGTTCTCGACACAACTGGTTTTCCCTCTGAAGTTCGTTATCGTCTGTAACCCCTGCCACATACCCCTCGCATCGTGGCTCTTGAATTTGTCCTCCACTCTGACCTTGTACTCCCGCTTGGCAGTGAGGATGGTCTTACGGAGGTCGTAGCGGGCTCTCGTATATACCTCCATATTCCCGGAGCCAAAGGCAACCTTACGCGTGTGGAGGGCAACGCAAACATCGCTTTTAATCCACGGTTATATCCGATTTGCAGAACGGTGGGCGTAGGAGGGCCTTGTAGCCATCACGGTAGGGTGCGCAGCAGTGGTTGAGGATCCACTCACTCCGTGTGTTGCTTGTTATGTGTTGGTAAAACTTCGGGTCCCCCGCCATGATGAAAGCAGCCTCAGGGTGTGCCGACTCCTGTTCGCTGATAGCCCCATACAGTTCCTTCAGCACTGTGTCCGTGTTGGCTTGTGGGGGAATGTAAACAGTGGTCACGGTTACCGCTGTAAACTCCCGAGGTAGCCAGAATGGACGGCACATAAGCATCAGGTACTACGAAGTTGCTAGCAGTGTTTTGCCAACTGTTGTTTTTGAGTCAGGCTTCTTACTGTGTCAAACAGAAACTTAGGGTTGTTCTTGTTTAAGTTGATAACACTTGAAAAGGAGGCCTTCCTGGAAGTAGTTAATGCAGCTTTATAGCTGAGCAGGCTGTCATGCCATGCAAGATGAACGACTTCAAGTTTTATTGAACGCCATTTGCGTTCTAGTCTTCTGCGGCTTTGTTTGAGGGTTCGAGTCTCCTCATTGAACCAAGGAGCTGGCCGTGGTTCGCTTTTTAACAGTAAGAGGAGCAGCAGAGTCGATGGCTGCAGATAAGGCCATGTCTTCAGTAAGACTACCCACAGAACCACTAAAGTCAGAGAGAGGAGCGAGTGTGAAAGCTGCCATGGATGCAGTAGTTGCAGGGGTGATGCGACGGTAGCTATAGGTAGCCTGGCCCTCATCGTGGGGGCAAGATACCACCACCTTGAAAGTAAGAAGGAAGTGGTCAGATAAAGCTGAGGTGTAAGGAGAGATGGCCAGTTCTGAGATATCAACACCACGGGCCATGACGAAATCCAGAGTGTTTCCACCATTGTGGGTAGGGTGCTGGACAAGCTGTTTAAAGCCAAGCACATCGGTTATAGAAAGAAAAACCTTTGCAAGAGGATCAGATGGGTTATTAACATGAAAATTAAAATCACCAACAAGTTAAACACTGTCAGAATATGTTACAAGGTCAGCTGCAAACTCAGAGAACTCATCCACGAAATGTGTGTATGGGCCCGGTGGGCGGTATACTATAGCTAAGAAGAATGAATCTACTGACCTTTCTGCTGTAGTAGGTACTGAGGAGCAGAAAGCAAGAACTTCAAAGGATGAAAAAGCATATTTATTTTTCTACTTCATGGAGAGGTTCAAACTTGAGATTAAAGCCACTCCACCACCTTTTGTGGATTCTCGGGATAACTGTGTGCTAACATAGTTGGGTGGGGTAGCTCCGTTTAACGGTAGGTAAACATCTGGTTTTAACCATGTTTCACATAGGCCCAGAATGTCTCTTATTTTCAACCACTAGATCATGGACCAAGAGCGCTTTAGTTGAAAGCGATCTGATATTTATTAATCATATTCTAAGCTCTTCCAAAGTATTAAGGTTTGAGGGAGTTGGATTGCAACGCAGCTCAGTGGAAGAGTTTACAGAAACATTTTTGCAGATTTGCCTTCGCCTGCGGGTTTTACACCTCAGGACAGTGCGGGGCAGCTCCACAGTACTGACAGGTGAGGTGTTCTATAAACCTCCAGTTTGCAGTTGCTGCTGCTATGACCAGTAAAGAAACCTGGAGGCACCTCAGTGTCAGCATTACGTGCTACATCACCCAGGCTAACTAACCTAGTTAACCCACTACATCACCCAGGCTAACTAACCTAGTTAACCCACTACATCACCCAGGCTAACTAACCTAGTTAACCCACTACATCACCCAGGCTAACTAACCTAGTTAACCCACTCAGTATTCTAGACTCTGCAACGTGGGCTAGTATGTTGCTAGCAGGTTCGCTAATTGCCTGCGTCCCAGCTTGCTGTAAGTGCATAAGTCACGCCTGGATAAGAAATCGATCTGTTTTCTGACATAATTGAGGCGCCTAACCCAGTGGGGTGAAGGCCGTCTCTCATCAGCATGCCAGGGCGGTCCCACATGGAGGACCAGTTATCTACTAACCTAAGCCTACTAAGCCCTGCTCTTCACTATATCGTGCCAGCCAACGATTCAGGAAAAATAGTCTACTATAACTACTACTATAACGCTACTATAACGCTACTATAACGCTACTATAACGCTCCTCATTACTCCTGATAGGAAGGGCCAGAGGAAATTAATCTATGCAGACATCTTTCTGGCGAAGTCACACAGTATAGCTATGTTACTTTTAGTGACTTCTGATTGTCTCATCCTGGTATCGTTGGTGCCGACATGAATTACAATGTTGTCAAAACTAGTGTCGGTGTTGGGTGCGTCTAATCTAACTCTGTGTGTGAACGTGCTGCTAACTTTCTGTACAAGGATAGTCACGATAAAAAGAATACATAACAAAAAACTGCGTCTTCGTGTGGGAGCTCGCAACACGGCAGCCATCACGTACGGCGCCAGGCACTCACCACCGTGTGTGTGTGTGTGTGTGTGTGTGTGTGTGTGTGTGTGTGTGTGTGTGTGTGTGTGTGTGTGTGTGTGTGTGTGTGTGTGTGTGTGTGTGTGTGTGTGTGTGTGTGTGTGTGTGTGTGTGTGTGTGTGTGTGTGTGTGTGTGCGTGTGTGTGTGTGCAGTCTCATCTGCACTGAGTTCTACATGTAGAACACTTTGTCTCCAAAACTTTGTGAAGAACTCACTCACACAAGAGTGTGGGGGTGGAGGAGGACATAACAAAAACCCTCGATACACAAGAAGAGAAGAAGCTGGAATAACTGCAGTCTTCCACAGAGGCACTGAGGCCACTGAAATAGTGTTCAACTGAATCCTACAATCTAACTTTGAATCAAGCGGTACGATTCAGTCTCATCTATTGTTTGTAAAAAACACTATTGTACTATTTATCTGATTAATCTTATCTAACACAGTGTCTTAACTCATATTTGAGGTGAGAAAACCTCTCGGTAAACAAATACTGTTAGCATCACACATAATACCAGTAATTGAATGAACAAATCGAACAACTATAAAAAAGGCATTCACACAACCTACGTTTGATCTTTATAATTAATATCTCATTATATTGCTACATTACATTATATTGCAGTTCAACCTGACACATTTATAAAGTTTTCATGGCCATCAGCGAGAATACATTATAAGACACATCCACTATACTGAACCACAAGAGGACGCGTGGTTCTCACAGACGATGAACCAGAATAAAATAGACAGGTACTATAAACAGAGGGGTAGTTTAGTGGTCCCGGTGCTGAGAGGTTCCGGGTTGGATCCTGATGTCTAAAGTATAAAGATGGCCCCTTAACCCCTACTTCCTAAGGACTACAGTCTTACCTGTATCCTAGAGCAGGTTTCTCTTACCCCTAACCCCTAACTCCTAACTCCTACCACTACCCCCTAACCCCTAACCCCTAACCCCTAACCCCTAACCCCTAACCCTACCCTAACCACCTAACCCCAAACCCCCTATCCCCTAACCCTCTAACCCCTAACCCCTAACTCCTACCCCCTAACCCCTAACCCCTAACCCCTAGAGAGAGAGAGAGAGAGAGAGAGAGAGAGAGAGAGAGAGAGAGAGAGAGAGAGAGAGAGAGAGAGAGAGAGAGAGAGAGAGAGAGCGAGAGAGAGAGAGACAAGAAGAACATAACAGGAAGGGAAGCAGAAAGGCCACAGCCTGTGTGTGTGTGTGTGTGTGTGTGTGTGTGTGTATGTGTGTATGTGTGGTAGTGTGTGTGTGTGTGTATGTGTGTGTGTGTGTGTGTGTGTGTGTGTGTGTGTGTGTGTGTGTGTGTGTGTGTGTGTGTGTGTGTGCGTGTGTGTGTGTGTTGTGTGTGTGTGTGTGTGTGTGTGTGTGTGTGTGTTTGTCACAGTGTTTGTGTCTAGCTATTATTGTGTGTGTTGTGTATGGATTCCTCTAGATTTCTGTGTGTGTTTGTGTGTGTGTGTGTGTGTGTGTTAGTGTGTGTGTGTGTGTGTATGTGTGTGTGTGAGCGTGTGCGTGTGTGTGTGTGTATGTTAGTGTGTGTGTGTGTGTGTGCGTGTGCCCTACTGGTATGTGTTGAATGGTTTTGACCTTCCTGACCATATAACTACAGGCTCTAACGGCTGCTGGTTAAAAACACTAATTAGTAATTACTAATGACCCAAAGGCACAGGGGAAGTCACCGGCAGCTAAGGGCACAGCTAGCCCCGCCCCTTCCTGTCTGAGCAGCGCTGCTTCCAAACTATACGGAGGTGGATGTTGTCCTCCAACTACAACAGTTTATTGTTTAATGCAAATATAATTAATATTATTAATAATAATAATAATAATTATTATTATTATTATAATATAAATGTAAGATCAATTAGAAATACAAACTTTCAGATTGTGTTTCTTCTTTGGCTGAATGTTCATCTATGCACGTGACTAAAGACACATTTGAAACCAACTAAAACAACAGAATGACTCCCCCCCCCAACATAATGACTCCCCCCCTCTCTCTCTCCCTTTCTTCAAACTCACCAATCACCAATCCATCCGGCTCCAACGAGTGATAATAAACACATTACAGTCAGACTTAAGACATTAAACTGTCCTTCAGTTGTCAATCACTGTGGCTGCCTGGCTGCTCATTGGACACTTCATGTAGAGAGAGAGAGAGGATGACCTATTGTGCTTTAGTCACCAAAAGGTCACAGGCTTGACTCCCATATTTCGATATCATCACTGCCAGCCATTCAAAAAAAGCTGTGCGCTTTGGAGAGAGAGAGAGAGAGAGAGAGAGAGAGAGAGAGAGAGAGAGAGAGAGAGAGAGAGAGAGAGAGAGAGAGAGAGAGAAATGAACAACGATATATTAAGAGACACTAGAATCAAGGCAGACCGAGATGAAAGAAGATGGAGAGAGAGCTAGACCTAAAGATGGAGAGAGAGCTAGACCTAAAGATGGAGAGAGAGCTAGACCTAAAGATGGAGAGAAAGCTAGACCTAAAGATGGAGAGAGAGCTAGACCTAAAGATGGAGAGAGAGCTGGACCTAAAGATGGAGCGAGAGCTACACCTAAAGATGGAGAGAGAGCTAGACCTAAAGATGGAGAGAGAGCTAGACCTAAAGATGGAGAGAGAGCTAGACCTAAAGATGGAGAGAGCGCTTGACCTAAAGATTGAGAGAGAGCTAGACCTAAAGATGGAGAGAGCGCTTGACCTAAAGATTGAGAGAGAGCTAGACCTAAAGATGGACAGAGAGCTAGACCTAAAGATGGAGAGAGAGCTAGACCTAAAGATGGACAGAGAGCTGGACCTAAAGATGGACAGAGAGCTGGACAGAAACAGATATTTCTGTTAGACCTTATGGCTCGGAACACCAGACCTAGGAGATGGTGATGGGAGAGATAGAGGAATGAGAGATGTAGAGGGGAATGGAGTAAGAGGAAAGGACATAGGAGGGAGGAGGAAGAGGACAGGAAGAAGTTAAGGAAGATGCCAACTGCTGGACCCCTTCTCTGGGGACGTTCAGGGGGTCAGAGCCTCTTCACTGCTTCCCTCCCCCTACCTCCCCTACAGTCAGACCCACTCACACCCACCCCATCAACTCCCCCTACCTCCCCTACAGTCAGACCCACTCACACCCACCCCATCAACTCCCCCTACCTCCCCCTACCTCCCCTACAGTCAGACCCACTCACACCCACCCCATCAACTCCCCCTACCTCCCCTACAGTCAGACCCACTCACACCCACCCCATCAACTGTCAATATGTCAATATCACAATCAATATTAATGACCCCCCCAACAGAATGACTCCCCCCCAACAGAATGACTCCCCCCCTCAACAAAATGACTCCCCCCAACAGAATGACTCCCCCCCCAACAGAATGACTCCCCCCCCTCAACAGAATGACTCCCCCCCAACAGAATGACTCCCCCCAAACAGAATGACTCCCCCCCCAACAGAATGACTCCCCCCCTCAACAGAATGACTCCCCCCTCAACAGAATGACTCCCCCCCTCAACAGAATGACTCACCCCCCAACAGAATGACTCCCCCCCTCAACAGAATGACTCCCCCCTCAACAGAATGACTCCCCCCCAACAGAATGACTCCCCCCCTCAACAGAATGACTCACCCCCCAACAGAATGACTCCCCCCCTCAACAGAATGACTCCCCCCCTCAACAGAATGACACCCCCCCCAACAGAATGACTCTACCCCCCAAACAGAATGACTCCCCCACAGAATGACTCCCCTCTCAACAGAATGACTCCCCCCCCAAACAGAATGACTCCCCCCCAACAGAATGACTCCACCCCTCAACAGAATGACTCCCCCCCCCATTAGAATGACTCTACCCCCCCAAACAGAATGACTCCCCCCTCAACAGAATGACTCAGAGAGAGAGAGAGAGAGAGAGAGAGAGAGAGAGAGAGAGAGAGAGAGAGAGAGAGAGAGAGAGAGGAGAGAGAGAGAGAGAGAGAGAGAGAGAGAGAGAGAGAGAGAGAGAGAGAGACCCCCCCCCTATAAATTTATATTGATACTTTTATTTAGATTTAGATGTTAAAATGCCAATTTTGCACTAAACTTATTGTTTTGCTTTGTATTGTTTTGCCTTGTCTGTACTATTTTGTTTAGCATTTTAAATTCCGTGCGTGTTTTTACAACAGTATATGGCAATAAAGTAGTTTCTGATTCTGATTGTGATGTGTGTTTCACACATCAGTGTGTGCCTGTGTTGTGTGTGTGTGGTGTGTGTGTGTGTGTGTGTGTGTGTGTGTGTGTGTGTGTGTGTGTGTGTGTGTGTGTGTGTGGTGTGCTGTGTGTGTGTGTGTCAGCATGTGCGTGCGGTACCAGTCTGGGGATGAAGGTGTCATGTTGAGCCCGAGGCGGCTCCAAGCGGGGCCCGTGCTGCCAGGCTGGGGGCCGCTGCCTCCCTGTAGGAGCCTCACAGCAGCAGGTGTTGCTTTGTTTATCCCAGCACACAGGTGACCTTTCTACCAGAGGAGCCTCTCCTCCTTCTCCTGGATTTACCTTTTTCTGGTCCAGGACTTTTCCTAAATAAATGTGTTTATTTAGACTTTACTTTATTCCCCAGCCCATGGTGTGTTTCTTCTAGACCCTGTCTTATGCCAGCACTCTCCTGACTCCCTACACGGAATATTAGCATAAGTATTATCATATTTACTAGTGGGTAGGTACACAACAACCACCACCACCACAACAACAACAACCACAACAACCACAACCACTACAACAACGAGAGAGAGAGAGAGAGAGAGAGAGAGAGAGAGAGAGAGAGAGAGAGAGAGAGAGAGAGAGAGAGAGAGAGAGAGAGAGAGAGAGAGAGAGACACCTGGGCACTTGAAACCTCATTACCAGTGGCTGGCTGGTGGAGTGTCGGGTTAGGGAGACGCTCAGAGAGGCTCCAGGCCTCTTCCTCATCCATAGGAAACCCTTCACATAAACACCTCTCAAAACACACACTTTCTGTATATAATGGATGTTTGGTTTCATTCTTATTTTAAACAATAAAAAGTAAAACACATACCGTCCTGTACTTTGACACCTGTAGTTCCTGTCTTTGATTCATCAAGTACTATTTCCTGTTTTTTGTTTTCCTGTTATTTAAGTACTATTTTACACCTTAATTCTACTGATTAATATTGTGCATTCACTGTAAAAAATGAAATAAGCAAGATTCTTCCCTTCTTCTGTCCACTTGTACTACATTCTATTGTAGCTATTCTCCCGCTAAATGACTACATGCATAACCTACAACAGGACAGGATCTCAAACTCATGAAATACAATATTAAAATCAATAGGAATGGCCAAATGTGGTATTAATTCATGAATACAAAGAATTTGGAACTAAACCTGATCATAACAGTTCATAGCTGCTTTCATGTAGGAAAATACATTTCATTAGACTTGTTTGACAAAGCCAGCTTGTGAGATAAGGTACAGTGATGACATTGGGTCATTCAGACAGACAGGTTAGGAAGACTAGACAGGTGAGACAGGCACAATTAGTAAGCTTCAACATTATATATATATATATATATCCCTAGGATAGGGTTTGATTAATTATATCTCTCCCTCTCTCTCTCTCTCTCTCTCTCTCTCTCTCTCTCTCGCTCTCTCCCCCTCTCTCTCTCTCTCGCCCCTCTCTCTCTCTCTCTCTCTCTCGCTCTCTCCCCCCTCTCTCTCTCTCTCGCCCCTCTCTCTCTCTCTCTCTCTCTCTCTCTCTCTCTCTCTCTCTCTCTCTCTCTCTCTCTCTCTCTCTCTCTCTCTCTCTCTCTCTCTCTCTCTCTCTCTATCTCTCTCTCTCTCTCTCTGCTGTGAGCTTGTTCCTGCTTCCTTTAGCGCTGCCGCGTGTGTGTGTTTCAGCGTGTGTGTTTCTGTGTGTGTGTGTGTGTGTTTCAGTGTGTGTGTGTGTGTGTGTGTGTGTGTGTGTGTGTGTGTGTGTGTGTGTGTGTGTGTGTGTGTGTGTGTGTGTGTGTGTGTGTGTGTGTGTGTGTGTGTGTGTGTGTGTGTGTGTGTGTGTGTGTGTGTGTGTGTGTGTGTGTGTGTGTGTGTGTGTGTGTGTGCGTGCGGTACCAGTCTGGGGATGAAGGTGTCATGTTGAGCCCGAGGCGGCTCCAAGCGGGGCCCGTGCTGCCAGGCTGGGGGCCGCTGCCTCCCTGTAGGAGCCTCACAGCAGCAGGTGTTGCTTTGTTTATCCCAGCACACAGGTGACCTTTCTACCAGAGGAGCCTCTCCTCCTTCTCCTGCTCTGTTCTTCTCCTCTCTCTCCTCTCTCCTCTCCTTCTCCTGCCCTCTCCTTCCCTCTGTTCTCACAATTACTTCTCCTCTTCCCTCTGTTTCCTCCATTCCTCTTCCTGTTCCCTGTCGTCCTCTCTCTCTCTCTCTCTCTCTCTCTCTCTCTCTCTCTCTCTCTCTCTCTCTCTCTCTCTCTCTCTCTCTCTCTCTCTCTCTCTCTCTCTCTCTCTCTCTCTCTCTCCCTGTCGTCCTCCCTTTCCATCTCCTCTCCTCTCCCCCCCTACTCTCCTCCCCCTGGGTTTGTGTCTCTCAGTCTGTCTCTGTCTCTACATTGCTGTCAAGGAAACATACCAGACATGAGCCATTCAGTTTGATCCATAATGTTATAATTAGACATATTAACACATTGCATGAAACAAATCATTCAATTCTCAAAAGTCCTCAACTCAGTTTTCATGAATATGAACTTTCGAAGCTTAAGATTCTGACAAAATGAGAGAAGTTATTGATGGAGTTGCCTGAACAGTGTCTTAATCCAAAACTCATAGAATTTCATATTAATAGTCATATTACTTTCATCGTTTGGAAGTGAAGCTGATCGTAACGGTTCATCATTTCATTCATGTATTGTATGTCTTCATCTTGCATCAAGTTTCATCTCTTAAGACTTCAATATCTTTGAGGAGGCTAGCCTGCAGCTAAGGTATATTAATTATGACATTGGGTCATTTATACAGAGACATTTGGGAGACTAGCGAAGGCAACGATGAACCTCCAGAATATCTCTGTGTAACTCTCTGTTTCATAGCTCTCTCTCCCTCTTCAGGGATGGTCATGGTGTTCCTCCACAGATACTCAGGGTTTACTGCTTCTGGGTTTACATTCTCCACACAGGTCTGCTGAGTCTAAGCTCTGCTCTGATTTATCCTCCCCGGTTCTTCCCTGTTTGTTCTTTCTTGTTTTGGCCCGTTTGCTACGAGGGAACCATTCTTTATTCCCTGTTACATATTTCTGGTCCGGGACATTTCCTAAATAAATGTGTTTATTTAGACTTTATTCCCCAGCCCATGGTGTGTTTCTTCTAGACCCTGTCTTATGCCAGCACTCTCCTAGCTCCCTACACGGAAGTATTATCATATTTACTAGTGGGTAGGTTACACCTTTCCCATTCAACACTCAATATTAATATCAAAAGTTAAATCAATTCTGGATCAGGTTCTAATTCTGGATCAGGTTCTAATTCTGGATCAGGTTCCGTCACATTCACTCAGTCACTCAGTCACTCAGTCCATCATCTTTCAGAAAAGGGAACCCAGGATATTTTAAACCCGATTACCAAGTCCTACCGAGCCCTCAAATCCCTTTAGTCGGCCTGTGTCAAAATCAACTTTCCGGTTGAGATTTTTAATAGAATTCCTATGAACAACAACAACAACAACAACAACAACCACA
Organism: Muraenolepis orangiensis; assembly: GCA_027704905.1. Classification (NCBI taxonomy): domain Eukaryota; kingdom Metazoa; phylum Chordata; class Actinopteri; order Gadiformes; family Muraenolepididae; genus Muraenolepis; species Muraenolepis orangiensis. The sequence continues at coordinate 2,185,024 of CM051006.1, forward strand.
ACAACAACAACAACAACAACAACAACAACAACAACAACCACAACAACAACAACAACAACAACAACACAACAACCACAACCACAAGCACAACAACAACAACCACAACCACAACCACCACAACCACCACCACAACAACAACAACAACAACAACAACAACAACAACAACAACAACAACAACCACAAGCACAAGCACAACAACAACAACAACAACAACAACAACCACAAGCACAACAACAACAACAACAACAACAACAACCACAACCACAACAACCACAACAACAACCACCACAACAACCACAACCACCACATGGCCTTCATGCATGATGTGTCAGTACACCACACATCACATCACACTCCAATCCCTCTCTTCATTGATTTCCCTGGAGGCATGACGAGGTCCTCCAGCTGTGTCCAGAGTGATCACTGTATATCGTTTTCTTCTCCTGCTGTAGTGTTTTTCATAATCCAGTCAATCACAAAGAGAAAAAGGAAAAGCGACAGTAGTCACCCATGACGCACTCCGGTCTTTACCCCGAAGCGGTCCGACATCTGACCTGCATGAGCTACTTTGCATGTCATGTAGGTCCTCCAGGTCCACCAGCTTCTTGGGTCCTCCATAGAGCAGCTTCCATAGTATCAGGGGGAGTTCCATTCCAGGGACTGCTCCACTAGGATGCGCTGGGTGGCCATCTGATCGGCGCAGGATCTGTTCCTGCAAAAACCTGCCTGCTAATCTCTAAGCTTGGTGTCAACTGCCTCTTTCATTCGCTCACCATGTATAGTAGATACATATCTAGTTATTACACAAGCATTGAGTGTTCTACACAGATGTAGTATTCACTATTAAGCAGTGGCGAAGTGTGAAATAACAAAAAATAACAGCGCGAGAGACTTGCGACCCCCCCCGGTCATAAAGCTGATCGCTTTTCAGATCCAAAATATGTTGCCTTTCCAATTCCCTGCCCTCTTGTTGGTCCCAAATAGCAAGCAGAGCCTCTTGTGGCTAGTAGAGCCTCTTGTGGCTAGTAGAGCCTCTTGTGGCTAGTAGAGCCCGTTAGCCATGGGTATCTTTCCCAGTTGCTAGCCTGAAAAAGGTGAACATAGCCTGCTTTAACAACTTGATTCAGCTCAAGATTGTCAGGCATTGGACGGCCTTTTTTTATAATGTCCATCTTTACATTGAATGGTCGTCTTGAAAATGGTACCGACAATAAATCCGCAACGACATCATCTTATATATTCTTCCCAGCAACCCAGAAAAATATCTGATTGGTTGCATTGTTTTTCCAACACAAAACCCCTCAAATGCGTCGTGCATAAACCGAGAAAGACAAACAAATCAACGTAACACTGTAATATAACAGATAACAACACAGATACGATTCTCATTTATTCATTTGATTTAAATTTTATTCCATTTTATTAAATTGTATTACATTTTAATAAATTGTATAACGTTTTATTAATACAATTAATTCGATTTTTTTGCTGAGATTTCCAGGGTCATCTCTGAATACATTGAAGGCCCTGACGCTACACCACTGCTATTAAGCCCTTTAGCAGACTGTTTAACATGACATTACATTACAGTCATTTAGTAGACATTGTGGAGACACACATTTAGTGGAGACACAGAGCGTCCGTGGTGGGGACACAGAGCGTCCGTGGTGGGGACACAGAGCGTCCGTGGTGGGACACAGAGCGTCCGTGGTGGGGACACAGAGCGTCCGTGGTGGGGACACAGATGTCCACAAAGAAACCAGTGATCAGATCAACCACAGGAGGGAAGGTGCTGACGGAGCGCCGTGTCTGCTAAGTGATCCTCAAGTGTGGCTTCATTTCTGTGCTGCAGGATAAAGAGGTGACCTCTGACCTCTGTCACACGGAGGACGCCATCCGTCTGAAACATCAATTCTACGCCTCGGGACACGAGTTCACGACTTCGGCAAGTGCACAACTTTTTGAGGCAGTTATGCGAAAATAATCGGCTGGACGTTCAAATCTCTCTATTCTAAATTAATTCAATATTTCGAGATAATTACAAGATTCAAAATTTCGAGATTTTTATTACCTTTTGCAACAAGAACAATGGAATGCTTACTCCCCATCCCCACTATACTGTAAATAACACTATATACTACCTACGAAATGCTATACTAAATACTACAAACAACACTATATACTACCTATGAAATGCTATACTATATTCTATAGAAAAATGTGCCCCTGTTTTATGTCGACAAAGAACCTGTGATTTAAACGTACATTTGAGAGGATGGAGCATCGAGTTAAAAGGCTGAGCAGAATATTTTAATATGACAAACGGTTACTTTTTTATAACTCGTTTTTTAATGCTTACAGCTATTAAATTAAAATATGTAATGAATGCTATCAACAGATGAATTTGATTCGATCTGTTAGCTGATTAGTTAATTGGTTAAGACATTAATAATTCATGTAATAAAGTGCTATGGCATTGTTGAATGCTAAGTGTAGCTAGCTAGTTTGTAGCATTAGATGTCCTGGTTCCCCTTCCTGTCTGACGGGGTTGAAGGTCCAGATGGACTCAGATGTCAGAACCTTCCAGATCAACACATGACTTCTTAATGTGTTCCAGTACCCTGCAAGTAGTTCCATTCCATCCATTGACTCTCATGTCACTTACATATTGGACATTTGTTGTGGCCTTCTAGAAGGCTAAACGTGATTAACCCTCCGCTAAGAGTGAATCAGCCTCACTTAGCTAGCGGTTTTATGCTTGAACGATGAGCAAAGCTGAGTAGAACTGAGGTCCTCTAGCATTGGGGAGAGGAGCCACAAGGCTGTACATGCTGACAGCATGCATGGCTAAAGAGCTAAACATGGCACCTGGAATTCAGAGTGACTCCAAAGCATTTGAGTCTATTTGAATTGAGTGTGGATTCATGTGGAATTAAAAGGTTCACCTTGACACCAAATAGCTTGGTTTGGGCAGATTAAATGTCTCTCTGGGTCGTACCTTAGTCAACACTACTTATGCATCAGTGTTCTGTTACTTAGTTGTTGTGTTTAGATGTTTTGAGCACACTTTGTACAAAGGCATCTGCTTAGTTCAATTAAAATGTACATTTAAATGAAATCCAAATATGTATTTAAATCCACCTTGTTCTTGAATTACTATATGTATATCATGTATATATCTATACGTATATATATATATATAAGTGGAGGCTCGTCCATTGAGGAAAGGGAGGACCATCCTCCCTAACATTTCTGAGAAAAAGAAATGTTCAATCAATTTAACAGATTGATCTGTGAAAAGTTTCTTACGTTTCAAAGTCACACAAATATGTGTGTCAAAATAGCACCAACAGCGCCCCCTACGATCCTACCGCAATTTCTTAAATCACCGCATGGAGGAACGTCCTCCGTAAGCTCACATTTGAAGTCCATTATAAACTCCCGGACCCGAGCGTCCGGCGAGTCCTGGTTTGTGTACGGCGCTAAGGGAGGACCATCCTCCCTTAGGGTGGGTCTAGCCAGAGGCTGTGAACCAATCAGAGCTCACTGCGCTGGTGAATACCCAATCACAGTTTTGGGGGCGGGTCATCATCATGCTAGTATCTATCGTGTGTCATTCATAAATTGGTTCCAGAAAACTTGTGTCATTTACTTTTAATTGATTTTAGATGGTAACTTGAGTTCCTCCTCAAAGCGTTCCAGGTACATGACGCCAAACGTAAACAGAAATCATGGCTGACCGTGACAAGGTGGGGTCTTTTGGTCGCGATTAGACAATTGACGTGATTTACGTGCATGACTGGTTTTACTTTATGATAGTATGTATTATTTTAATTAAATACAGGTAAATATACTTTACACAACAGATTCTCCCTCAAATCTCACTCAATTTCATTCCTGTTAGGTTTGTTCGATAGCACAAGCCACTGTGCATGAAAGTTCTATTCAGATGTTCACATTTTCATCATAAATGGATTAATTGCTAAATATCTGTTTTTCATCAAAACAATACGTCTTCCCCCTTAGATCACAATGGGTTTTAATTCAGTTTGGCTTATCTGCTAACATGACCCTCTAATACATGGTCAGAACTGATAGTGAGGCACCTTCCTTCCTCCCCTACTTTTACCACCACTAGCCGCCAATGAAATATATACAGTATATATACAGTTTATATAAATATATATATATATATATATATATATACATACATTATACAGTATATATATATATATATATATATATATATATATGATATATGTATATATAAATTTGCTCTACATGTTAGCTATAACATGGTAAGTCTGGTTTACCTCCAATCCTGCTAATATTGTATTTTTCCTCTCCTGACTTCCTCTCCTGAGTAAATCATGAATCACTAACTCAGCCCATAAGAGATCATAAGAGTCATTTCTGAGCTAATGGAGCAGAAGTGAAAGTGAAAGCAATATGAATCCTAACTCCAAGCCAAGCGAGACAATGGCTCATTAAGATGAATGGTTTGGATTTCACACACAGAGACACACACGTACACTCTTAGTTACACTCTTAGTTACACACCTACTGCACCAGCAATCTGTTTGATAGCAGATGTTTCATGGTAAATATTGAGTTACTTGTTGTTGCTCCTCCTTCCTGGGATGAGTCGTGTAAACTCCATGAAAGAGTCAATCCTTTTCTTTCCCTGCGAGGAACAGAATGCAGCGTTAGGGTGGCGTGCTGCTTCAACACAACCATCAGAGAGCTTTGGAAATCACATTCTCCAGGTGCTGAAAACACTTGAGATGATCAGTGAAATACGCCCAAATTGGTCTCATCACAAAGTTCATTAAACTAAACTAATAATATCAACAGTATGAAATAGGGTCAAATGTCAAGTTATTTCCCATACAGTCCAATGTTTAATATGAGTTGATAGTGATATTGTGTATGAACCAGATTTGTTTTATTAAGTCACACTGGTTATATTTAACATCCAGGAATAGCTTACATACTAGACCCTACAGCCTCGAACCTGCCCCCAAAACACCAGCATCTTGTAGTAGCAGTATGTATATTAAGCCAATGTGAGTCAGGTGTATGTGTGTGTGTGTATGTGTGTGTGTGTGTGTGTGTGTGTGTGTGTGTGTGTGTGTTCTGCTTGGGTGCTCAAGGGAACAAACCACATCTGTGTTCTCTTGCCTTCCCAGCTTGTTTGTCCCTGATCTCTTTCCGTACCGTCTGAAGGACAACTCCATTGCTTGCTACTATTTGTCTTTTCTGTATAAAAATACCCTTTCTAGAAAGAAAATGAGTGGTGATATATGATATACTGTGAAGCTGTTTCTCTTAGAAGTACAAAAGTTAAAAAGTTAAAAAGTTAAAAAGTTAGTTATAATATCTCCTCCTACCTCTACCTCTCCTACTCCTTCCTCCTCCTCCTCCTCCTCCTCCTCCTCCTCCTCCTCCTCCTCCTCCTCCTCCTCCTCCTCCTGACCCTCACCTCCTTCCTCTCCCTCTCTCCTCCTACACCTCCTCCTCCTCTCTCCTCCACAACCTTTCCCTGGGTGTGGTGGACCTTTTCACCATCCTCCTAATCACTCTCCTCCTCATTCTCCTCATTCTCCTCCTCCTCCCTCTCCTCCTCCTGCTCACCCTGCTCACTCGTCCACTACCTTTCCCTGGTCGTGGGGGCCTTCTCACTCTCCTCCTCTTCACTCTCCCTCTCCTTCTCCTCCTTCTCCTCCTCCTCCTCCCTCTCCTCCTCCTCATCCTCTTTCCTCCTCCTTCTGTTCCTCCTCCGCTCTCCTCCACATCCTTTCCCTGAGTGTGGGGGACCTTCTCACTCTCCTCCTCCTTCTCCTACTACTCCTCCCTTTCTTTCTCCTCCACAACCTTTCCCTGGGTGTGGAGGACCTTCCCACTCTCTTCCTCCTCACTCTCCCTCTCCTTCTCCTCCTTCTCCTCCCTCTCACTCTCCTCCTGCTCTTTCTGTGTTTCTGTGTGTTTTTCCTCCATGTTGTTTTAATTAGCGTTGGAGTTGGACCGTAGAACCAAGCGCTGTAAAACATGACACAAGGTTTCCTCATTAATTATGATAAAACTTGTTTCCAGTGCATAATGAACCGGGCTTTGACCTCAATTACTGCAAGAACTCACAAGGTGAAGTAAACCACGGTATGGGAACCCAGCTCCTTAAACAATTAAGACAAACAACAAATTGTGAGGATTGAATCCTCTTTATTGGTCACATACATGAAGACATACAGTGAAATGTGTTCTCTGCATTTAACCCATCCTAATGTTGTATTAGGAGCAGTGGGCAGCTATTCATACAGCGCCCGGGGAGCAGTTAGGGTTAGGGTCTTCCTCAAGGACACCTCGACAGTTTTTGCTAGGAGGAGCCGGGGATCGAACCAGCAACCTTCCGGTTGTGAGGCGACCGCTCTACCTCCTGAGCTAGACTGCCGCCCTAATATATATATAAATATATATATTCAATTATGTACTTTATTAACTACATTGTTTATGGTTTTAAATTTATACGTGCCACTGTGTCCAAAAATGTACAGAAACACAGCAGAGGGACTCCTCATAGAGGGACCCTGATCCAGTTACCCTCTAAAGAGCTCAGCAGAGGGACTCCTCATAGAGGGACCCTGATCCAGTTACCCTCTAAAGAGCTCAGCAGAGGGACTCCTCATAGAGGGACCCTGATCCAGTTACCCTCTAAAGAGCTCAGCAGAGGGACTCCTCATAGAGGGACCCTGATCCAGTTACCCTCTAAAGAGCTCAGCAGAGGGACTCCTCATAGAGGGACCCTGATCCAGTTACCCTCTAAAGAGCTCAGCAGAGGGACTCCTCATAGAGGGACCCTGATCCAGTTACCCTCTAAAGAGCTCAGCAGAGGGACTCCTCATAGAGGGACCCTGATCCAGTTACCCTCTAAAGAGCTCAGCAGTGGTATCAATACCTCTCTTAAGAAGCTTCTCTCCATCCCCGGTTACCAAGGCCTGTTTACTCAACCTCTAAAACACCGGAAGAGACGACCACGACCCAACCACCCAATGGCTAAAATACACTCATTAATTATACGGCTTTTTAGAGTGCCGGAGATAAACGACGCTCTCTTCCTAATCCGCCTTCTTTAAATATCAAGCTAAAGAAGTGATTAATGGACGCCAGAGGAAACATTGTTTGTTTGAAAAAATACTTCTAGAACAATAATACAAATACGTCTTCTCTTTTAAGAATGACCTCCAGATATCATAAAACTATCCCATTTAAAAAGCTTGTGTGCAGAATAAATGACCTTAGGAACAGAAGCTGCGTGGACCAGACCGGATGGGTCCCAGTCGTCATAGTGATGGTACTCAGAGTCCACTGACTGTATTTATTATACTGTATTATGTCTGTGAATACAATAGTCCAACTGCAGCACGTATTGCAGTAGTATTCTTTACAGCCTGCTCAGTGATGTCTGTCTTAGACAGAGAGCTGTTCATCTGTATGCAGTAGTATTCTTACAGCCTGCTCAGTGATGTCTCTCTTTAGACAGAGAGCTTGTTTGATAGCCAGTTGATTGTCCTCCTATAACCAGCATGTTGTCTACCAGCTCCTGTTCTTCCTCTAAGGTTGATTTGTTAACTCTGGTTCTGGTGTTCCTGTAAACCTCAAAAGGCGTCTTTAAGATACGGTCAAAGTCGTATTAATTGCGTCTCGTCTTGAGATTCTCTGATTTGATGAAAGTGATGATCGTCTCCCAGGGGAACCGCCTCCATTAGAACCGGGAAGATTGCTATCGGAAAATCCACCGCATCTCCACGGAGAATGGATTACTGTTAATTATGATGATCATAATTATTGATAACAACAACAACAACAAAACAAGGGCTGGAAGAGGAGGGGGGAGAGGAAGAGGAGGGGGGGAGAGGAAGAGGAGGGGGGGAGGAAGAGGAGGGGGGAGAGGAAGAGGAGGGGGGAGAGGAAGAGGAGGGGGGAGAGGAGAGAGGAGGGGGAGAGAGAGGAGAGAGAGAGAGAGAGAGAGAGAGAGAGAGAGAGAGAGAGAGAGAGAGAGAGAGAGAGAGAGAGAGAGAGAGAGAGAGAGAGAGAGAGAGAGAGAGAGAGAGAGAGAGAGAGAGTGTTCTGGGCAGTCTCAGGTCCAGTGTGCTGGTCCTCAGTAAGCCTGCTCCAGCCAGCCAATGGAAACCAGTGTCACAGTATGGAGGGGTCGGCTTATACGTAAGCTGCTTTGATTGGTTCTTCTGTCTCCGTGGATGAATCAACACTAAATACCTTTTATTCCAAGAAGCATTAATGGAAGCAAATCACAGTTTTTCTACTAATACTTTAAGCCAATAAGCCTTTTTTTGTAGAGATGATAACGGCCCCCTTTATCTTAATTCAAACAGGGTGTGTGTGTGTGTGTGTGTGTGTGTGTGTGTGTGTGTGTGTGTGTGTGTGTGTGTGTGTGTGTGTGTGTGTGTGTGTGTGTGTGTGTGTGTGCGTTTTAGGGTTTAATTGGAAAGCAAGAGATCAATATACCGGACCCAGCAGACAATAGAAAAGAAAAATCCCAGCAGTGTGAACGGTGTGAGGATCTGTTGAGCAGGGGAACGGGATTCAGCCAAAGCAGAAACCAGCTAACAGGCTGTTTTTCAGTTTCAGTTTCAGCCTTTCTTTCAGCCCATCACGACCACATGCTCCAAGTCATTCACTCCAAATAAGAAGTGATTTATTCCAGCCTTTTACACACAAGGACTTTGGCGTGTGAATTACAAACAGGCCGCCCATTTGGTAACAAAGCAAAGCCGTGGTTTCATTCTGTCTAAATCCAGAACCTCCATTAGCATACCTAATGCCTCGAGCTATCCTGAAGGATACAGATGTTGAATTAAACGGTCAACTTGGATAAAGATGTCTGCTGAATGACATATGACAATATGTCAATAATGACAATAATAATAATAACACACTTACACTGGACACGTGTATCAAAATGTGATTCTGTAACCTCTGTAATGTTTTGAACTAATTAATCCATCATGAATCCCATCTCCACTCGATGGGATGGATACACGGAGCACTTGTTCTGTGTGAATGTGGAGGGAGTGACTCAGTGTGTCTCCAGATGGATGATACAGAGTGATGAATACTTCATAACGTACGGCTCAGTGTATCTCCAGATGGATGGATACAGAGTGATGAATACTTCATAACGTATGGCTCAGTGTATCTCCAGATGGATGGATTAATCACACCTGAATATAAAAATATGGGAAGACTCCATTTTGAGCACTTAAAATGCTGGGAGAACGTGGTATCATGTGGTACCATGTGGTACCACATGGTACCACGTGTGGTACCACCTGATGAAAATAACCACATGGTACCATGTGGTTATTTTCATCAGGTGTTCCTGACATCCATCATCCAAAATTGGAGGAAATCTATTCCCGCATAAGAGAGTGTGACTGTCACCTCCCCTCACACTCCATATAGTACCATACCCAACCATCAACAGATTTGTGGGGAAATCCTCCATCATCACTTTATTCTAAATAGGTTATGCTTCATTTTCTCGTCTGACGTACGGATGAATGGCGGCCCTGCCTCCACCGCTGTCCTCCTCTTGTTAAAGTTTACCTATCTTCACGTTCTAAAGGCGGAACCATCGCGCCCGGCTAGGTTCTAATGAGACCAGCTAAGAACCACTTCAAGCGTGCGTTGTTAAGAATAAAATGACCGTTTGAAATCAACTCGGATTCTGTGAAACATTCACAGACAAGCTGCATTGTTGTTTGCATCTTCCTGGGAATTTAACCTTTTTCAGAATGGAGACTTTATTAACGTGTGCCCCAATTACCCAGAATCAGCTGTTATGTCCTCATGTTATGTCCATCATCATCATCATCATCACCATCATCATCATCATCATCATCATCCATCATCATCATCATCATCATCATCATCATCATCATCATCTTCATCTTCATCAACCCACTGACAATCTAATGCCTCGTTTCCACCAAGCTGTTTTGAGAGCTGGTTCGGAGCTTGCACGTCATCGCAAACCAGTTCTTTGGGTTTCCACCGCAATGGAGCCACTTTCTGGCTCCGTTAAGTGGTTTGTTTGCGGCTCCACTTCGAAGCTGGGCTAGCCAGCAGGCTCCACCACGTCAGGGGCTGGGGGCGGGGCTTATCAGGGCTGGGGGCGGGGCTTATCGGAAAAACTCAAAAAAACTCAGTTATTTTCCGCCATCTTTAAAATCAGTAAAATTCTCCGTGGACGTGAAGGTGACAGTGGTCCGTGGACGAGACAAACTGCGTTTGTTTGCGTTGTTTTCCTCGGCAGAAGGTCACAATAAACTAGAGGAGCTTCTAGAACAAACCGCTATTAGAAAAAACTACAGCGCGAGATGTCTTCAGCGGGGGACAGGACCGAGAAGCTAATCGATAACAAACTGGACGATACGAGGGGCTAATCGATAACAAACTGGACGATACGAGGAGCTAATCGATAACAAACTGATGATCCGCTGCTGTCACTCTGGTCCTGTTAAGTTTTACTTTATAAATCTTTCCCGTGTTGCCAACCAGCTTTGTATTTATAATCTGTTTAGCGAGCTGCTCATTATCACATCAATGTTATGTTCCTATCATCACAAATGAGGATCTATGATTGCTAGGCTTCTGTTAGCCGATATTAACCTTGATAACGTCAGGATGCTACTTGCTAAAAACAGTAAAGTGTAATGGAGTCATGTTTTAATGCACTTTTCTCTTGTTTTAGTTGTTTAGGGAGTCGTCTTCCCTGGACGATGCGATGTGGAGCTACCGCCCCACTGGGCTGCAGCTCACAGGAGCCCCTCAGCCCATCGGAGCTTTATTAACATGGACTTATTACACTGCACTCTATACTTTTACATTTTGTGATTACTGTATATTGTGTATTTAATGTTGTTTTGTTTTTTAATAAAACATTTCTATTTTTCATACAATGTCTGCTTCATTATGCTTTATCAACCGAGAAACATAATACAAGATGACAGTTTTGAAGAAGAAAAGGCAAATGGTCCCTTCTGTTTAAATACTATTAATGCAGTCCATTTTATTAGTATAGTCTTTTATCACAGTTAGGGGCTTCAACGTAATCGCGTCCATAGCACTAAAGACGAGCAGTTGTAGCCTCAAAGCCAGGAGCAACACTTTTCCATCCAACATGTAATCCACTGTTGTGGAAGTTGGCGCGAGCTGCTGGGAAAGCAGAGACGTAAACAGTGACGTCATGACGTGGCTCTCTCGGCGAAAAAGTCAGTGGAAACGCAAACCAGTTCTTAGACTGCTCGCCAATTGAACCAACTGCGAACCGGCTCTTGCGCCACCCATGAGACAAAGACACAGATGTCCCGCCCGAAGTCACAGCTAGATTATCTCCGACCATCTTGTGCACGATTACACGCAAGCGTCGCAGGAAGAAGCGAGGGAAGCGAGCCGGCGTGCTATTCAGGCTGAGATGTCGATCTGCCCCCCACTACCCACCATTCTACTGGCTAATGTACAGTCTCTGGACAATAAGTTAAGCGAGCTACAGGCTCGTATTCAATTCCACCGAGAAATTGTATCATCTGCCTTACGGAGACATGGATGTCGGAGCCGACGGGAGCTATCGAGCCGACGGGATTTTTCGTCCACCGGGCAGAAAGAACAAAGACTCTCTCCGGTAAATATCGCGGAGGGGGGGTATGTCTCATGATAAACAGATCTTGGTGCAACCAAAGTCATGTACATCCCCTCAAGTCTTTCTGTTCCCCGGACCTGGAGTACCTGATACCTTATGTGCCGTCCATGCTGGCTACCTCGGGAGTTTATAGCGGTAACCGTGACCGCTGTTTACATTCCCCCACAAGCCAACACGGACACAGCACTGAAGGAACTGTATGGGGCAATCAGCGAACAGTCGGCTATCAGCGAACAGTCGGCACACCCCGACACACCCCACACGCTGCTCTCATCCTAGCGGGGGACTTCAACAAGGCGAACCTGAAGAAGGTTCTCCCGAAGTTCTACCAACACATAAAGAGCAACACACGGGGTGAGCGGATCCTCGACCACTGCTAAAAGGCCCTCCGCCGCACACCGTTGGGCAAATCAGACCAGCGCTCTATCCAGCTACTCCCCGCCTATAGGCAGAGACTGAAGCAGCAACCGATCGCTGTGAGGGAGGTCCAATACTGGTCGGACCAATTGGATTCTATGCTGCAGGATTGTTTTGATCACGCTGACTGGCACATGTTCCGCGTTTCCTCGGACAATAACATCAACGAGTACGCGTCGTCGGTCACCGGGTTCATCAAGAAGTTGACGTTGTTCTGACCAAGTTGGTTCAGATATACCCCAACCAGAAACCGTGGATTAACGGCGATGTTCGCGCTGCCCTACACGCGCTTAACGCCGCCTCTGGCCCCGGGAATATGGACGAATATACGAGAGCCCGTTACGACCTCCGTAAGACCATCGTCACTGCCAAGTGGGAGTTTAAGGACAGAGTGGAGGAGAAATTCAAGAGCCACGACGCGAGGGGTATGTGGCAGGGGCTACAGACGATAACGAACTTCAGAGGGAGCACCAGTTGTGTAGAGAACTCCTCTACATCCCTCCCAGGAGAGCTAAATACATTTTTTGCTTGGTTCGACGTGAACGGAAGCCCGCCGAAGCCAGCGCCACCTGAGGAGACCAGTGTGCTGAACATCTCGGAGGCGGATGTGCGCCGCACCTTCAAGCGGCTGAACATCCGTAAGGCGGCAGGCCCCGACGACATCCCTGGCCGCGTCCTCAGAGTATGCGCAGACCAGTTGGCAGGAGTCTTTGCAGACATCTTCAACCTCTCCCTGTCCCAGGCTGTTGTTCCCGCGGTCTTCAAGATGTCCACCATCGTGCCTGTCCCTAAACAACCCAAGGTAACATGCCTGAATGACTATAGACCTGTAGCCCTCACCTCGATTGTCAGCAAATGCTTCGAGAGGTTGGTCAAGGACTTTATTTGCTCCGTGTTACCTGCCACGCTGGACCCATGGGAATTTGCATATTGTCAAAACAGATCCACGGGCGACGCAATTGCCATGGCCCTCCACACTGCCCTTTCCCACCTGGAGGGAAAGAACTGTTATGTGCGAATGCTGTTTGTGGACTACAGCTCAGCGTTCAACATGATAGTTCCTGCCAAGCTCGACACCAAGCTTAGAGGTCTAGGCGTAACCCCATCGATGTGCAGCTGAGAGGTAAGCATCTTCATCAGAGACTGCTGACAAGGGGATATCAAACCCAGTCCCTTTCAGCTGTGAGTTGAGCTGTAGCGCACCGCCACCTCTGCTACAAACTATTCCTGTCCCTGTTGTACAATGCAGAGAGCGGAGAATAGCACATCTTATTTATGGAAGTAAGAGGCTTGTCTGATCACCAAGGGTTTGACTGGTCACCAGAGGCTTGAGTGGTCACCAGAGGGTTGTCTGGTGACCAGAAGGTTGTCTGGTCACCAGAGGGTTTGACGGTGACTCAGTTCCCCCCTGCAGCTCAGGGTTCTGGTCTCCCCCTCTGCCATGAAGCCCTGCAGCCTCTGTCTCCACCACCTGGCTCACTCATACATCCAAATCAAATACATTTGAATAACAAACTTGCTACTAGTTGGGGTGGCAGTATAGCTCAGATAGAGTGGTTGCCTCACAACTGGAAGGTTGCTGGTTCGATTCTTGGCTCCTGCTAGCAAAACGGGTCTGGCACTGCAAAATTGTCAAAATGGTGTATGGTTTTAGTTTGGTCACCTAAAGTAGAGAATAAAGTTTTTATTTTATGCTTGGAAACACATTCAGAATGATAGAGACATAACTCGGGGATTAAGGAGAAGAAGAAAAAAATGATTTCAATGCCAAGTTGCATCTTTAGGTTTGACAACTTAAAAAAGGGGTTCTCTCCCTCTTAAAATTCAGAAAAAGCTTCAGTAAACTTTGCAGGTATGTCGACATGTCTTTTTCCCAGGAGAGATTTCAGAGGGTTTCATTGCTCTGCTTGTTCCGCGCCTTTCTGCTTCCACCTCACATTTTACAACGTGACACCGCTTTGTAAAGTTATCTTCTCACACTCAAACACGGCTGATCTCAAGAACCTTCCGTGAGATCAGCGTTACGACGCAGGGAGCAGACATCGTGAGATCAGCGTTACGACGCAGGGAGCAGACATGGTGAGATCAGCGTTAACGACGCAGGGAGCAGACATGGTGAGATCAGCGTTAACGACGCAGGGAGCAGACATGGTGAGATCAGCGTTAACGACGCAGGGAGCAGACATCGTGAGATCAGCGTTAACGACGCAGGGAGCAGACATCGTGAGATCAGCGTTACGACGCAGGGAGCAGACATCGTGTGATCAGTGTTACGACGCAGGGAGCAGACATGGTGAGATCAGCGTTAACGACGCAGGGAGCAGACATCGTGAGATCAGTGTTACGACGCAGGGAGCAGACATGGTGTGATCAGTGTTACGACGCAGGGAGCAGACATGGTGAGATCAGCGTTACGACGCAGGGAGCAGACATCGTGAGATCAGCGTTACGACGCAGGGAGCAGACATCGTGAGATCAGCGTTAACGACGCAGGGAGCAGACATTGTGAGATCAGCGTTAACGACGCAGGGAGCAGACATCGTGAGATCAGCGTTAACGACGCAGGGAGCAGACATCGTGAGATCAGCGTTAACGACGCAGGGAGCAGACATCGTGAGATCAGCGTTAACACCGCAGGGAGCAGACATCGTGAGATCAGCGTTAACGACGCAGGGAGCAGACATCGTGAGATCAGCGTTAACGACGCAGGGAGCAGACATCGTGAGATCAGCGTTAACGACGCAGGGAGCAGACATCGTGAGATCAGCGTTAACGACGCAGGGAGCAGACATGGTGATGAACGCTGGAGTACAGTACTCATCGTCTTCGTAGCCCCTTGTAGTTAGGCCCGAATGTGTTACGCCCCAACGAGACCGACGAGCCAAATGTGCCAAAGAACTCAGAGAGACACGGACACTCAAAACAACGGACAAAAGGTCTTTACTGAAAAATCTCCAACATCAAAAAAACAAACTAGGCAGGGCTGGACTGGTTACATGGCGCGACATGGTCAGAGCTGGAAAACGCAGTCTCTCGTGATTGTGGTTCTCAATATCCAAGCGCCCGACGTCGGTCCTCGGCAGCCTAAAGAAGGGTAGATCCCAGGTGTTTATTAGCATCAGTAGGCCTGATTATGATGGGCAACACCTGGGATCGATAAGAGCGTGGGGGGGCACAACAGAATGGCCACGTATCAAGGGTTGTAATTATACCCGTGTCATGTACTGACCATTCCCATTTTATATGCTGATATATCTTGTCATGTACGAAGAAGGCAGCCAAAGGACAGGCAGGTAGGCCGCTTGACAAACACACAGGACGATAGACTGACTGAAGTGGTTCTTTAGACAATGCAGTAACGTCACAGCCTCTTCTGTTATTTCACCTCACAGTCTGTATCTCCGCGATGGCCCATTTAATCTCACGCTTTACGGGTGAAATCGATGATCCGGCTCAGGGGATTTCATTCCAAGAGAACCGGTGTCTGGATAGATTGCAGTTTTGGTTCTGTTTTTGTTCTGTTTTTGTGTTGATTAAAACAATCTGACGTCTGTTAAAGAAGCAATATTGGTTGATTAGAAAAGCAGTTCCACCTTCTTACTAAATCTGTCTAAAGACAGTGATTCCACAACATTCCTAAAGCAAACCCAATTGACAAAATGTTCTATAAGCCTACAAAGGATATGTTGTACAAAGACAGGATTCAAAACCGATTAGGCTACAAAATGCTACCCTATCAGTGCTAAAGATAATTTCAACAAAACAAACAAACCTGTAATCCAAAATCCAATAGAGACACAAGACAAACCCGCCTAGCTGGTTAAAATAGTTAATATAATGACTGAAACTACAATAAGCATCATTGAAGCTGCTAAAGTGTTTCCTCCATGTGTCAAAGCCGTCAGCAGCCATTTTGAAGGCTGTGCTATCTTTCTGTAATCCCTCTGCGTGGAGATGCCTTCTTTATTCCTTTCTTTCCCCGCCTCCTGGTTGACATCTTATCAGCTCCGGCTCGTATGGACGGCTCCCTCCCATCTTATCGGTCGCCGATCTCTACTGAGGGAATATGAGCTTAGAACGTACGTAATATAAATATATGGAGGTCAAACGCAGGTCAAGGCTCAGAATCCCAGCGCTTATGTTTAGCGAGGGAAAGATGAATGAATAAGGAGCGTCTCGTGTGGCCAGTCGGACGTTGCCTCCCGCTTGTTGTTCATATTCTAATAGCGGCACGCTGATGAGGATTTCAATGAAAGCTCTGGGGTCTTCATTAAACTACAGGTCTGTTTCTTTGTTGTCTGTTGTTTTTTGCAAACAATGTCAACAAATGCATTCCCAAAATGAATACGTTCCAGTCGGAGTCAAGGTTGCACAACATACATTTGAATTAGCATAGTAAACACCTTTTTGCGTATGTGTATACACCGCTTCAAAAGGGGGTTTTCAACTCGCCTCGGCTGCCAGGAATCAAATGTGAATGATAAAACACAAAGGCACAAAACCTTCAACAACTTTCCTGTCTCGGTCTATGTCTTTGGAGTTATATATCAAATAATTAGCATCAGTCAACATTGAGGCCATTGCATAACAGACTGAGTTTGCCAACTCTATAAAGTGGCTGGATGCCAGGGTTTCCCAAGCCGTGGGTCAGGTCCCTAAATGGGCTCAGCTGAAATGCTTCTGGGGTCGCAGGACACTGCTGAGTAAGACACATCTATTAAATGGTGCATTATTTTATTGACAAATAAATATTTGATGAGTTTGAAAGGTCACATACAGAAAGATCCACCCCTAATGATCCGTTACCACCTGCCATCTGTTTATGTTCACTCAAGTTGGCTCTGTGAGAAGTTGAAATCCTGTGAGGTCACGGCCAACACAAAGCCCGTCCACCGCAGGGGAAGCCATGCCCTCAAACATGATGTCAGACATGATATCATTACATCAGTTTTAGAACCCAAGATACGGCAGTGCAATTCATCATTTAACAGGTGCTCTGTACATACAGTATGACGCATGTATATTCACTTACATACGTAGACACATACACACACACACACACACACACACACACACACACACACACACACACACACACAGGACATGAGTGAGAGGCCAAGAGCGATACAGAGATTGAATAAAACGAGAGAGAGAGTGAGAGAGAGAGAGAGAGAGAGAGAGAGAGAGAGAGAGAGAGAGAGAGAGAGAGAGAGAGAGAGAGAGAGAGAGAGAGAGAGAGAGAGAGAGAGAGTAGCAATAGTAACAGTAACAATGAACAAGAAAGCGATAGGTCCTCTCTAAAACAACATTGTAGGGGGTCGTAAGTCTAAAATGGATTCCTCTGAAGCCACTCAGACTCTGTTCCATTACAGCTGGAGATAAAGTTGCAGGGGGTGGGATTATAACATCAATTTATGAGCGTTTGGATGGGTTTTCATGAGATGGACGTCACACGCCAGCCTACAGCAGGGCCTGTGGTCTGGGATACAGAGCTAGCATTACCTCTCTATCTGGGCAACATGCTTATTTAGGTTTAATCTTTACATTACACACCATATATAACATAACATAGTATCGTTACACTACACCATATAGATGATGTTATCATAGTATCGTTACACTACACCATATAGATGATGTTATCATAGTATCGTTACACTACACCATATAGATGATGTTATCATAGTATCGTTACACTACACCATATAGATGATGTTATCAAAGTATCGTTACACTATACCATATAGATGATGTTATCATAGTATCGTTACACTACACCATATAGATGATATTATCATAGTATCGTTACACTACACCATATAGATGATGTTATCATAGTATCGTTACACTACACCATACAGATAAATGTAACTACATTTGATTGATTTTATTTAGAAATAGATAAATAAAACCCCATAAATGGCAAGATGTGATGTATGCAGTTTATATGTATGAAGTATATTAAATGATCAAGCATAATTGACCTACATTTGATTGAATGATTTGTATTACTGTTAATACACTAGAGGTGAGGTGATATACCTTAACTTTAGGGAGTGGCCCAACCTTTCGCATATTTTTCTGTATGTGGCCCTCAGTGAAAAAAGTTTGGACACCCCTGGATTAATACATTAAAATACATCAAAGAGTGTCACACTTGCCAGATGACTGGCAAGCCCAACCAGAAGATACCCGTGGCTCCTTTACAACCGGTTCCTGCTGTTAACACCCCCTTTGAACATCTGATTGTGGATTGTGTGGGCCCACTGCCCCCATCAAAAGCTGGGAACCGCTACCTTCTGACACACATCATGTGTCAGTCTAGTTATCCGTCGGCATACCCCCTTAGGTCTATTACCTCTCTGTCCTGAAGGTGCTCTCTAACTTTATGTCTGTCTTTGGGATTCCACGGGTGGGCCAGTCGGATCAAGGCACAAATGTTATGTCTAAGCAGTTTGCGAGTGCTTTGCGCTAACTTAAAGCAAGACATAATATCTCCAGTGAATACCATCCACAAAGCCAAGGGGCTCTTGAGAGGTTCCGCCAGACCCTAAAAGCACTCTTGAGGTCTTTCTGTGTCGAGCTGGCCGGTGACTGGGAGGAGGGTCTCCCCTGGATACTGTTGGCTAATCATGAGGTGGCCCAAGAGAGCATTGGGTTTAGTCCCAATGAGCTTGTATTTGGTCATGCAGGGGCCTACGGTGGTACTGGCTGATGAATGGAGCACAAGGCAGCTTCCTGATAGCGTGCTGGACTACGTGAGTGGTTTCAGGTATGGCCTCTACCAAGGCCGTGCCACAGCACAAAGGCGCCAGCGAAATCACAGAGTAAGATTCAGCGCCGGTTCGATAGCAAGGCTGCGGCTCGGTGTTTTGAGGTTGGGGAGCCTTGGTGCCCATCATCAGCAGTCTGTTCCAGGCACGTTTTGCTGGGCCGTATACTGTGGTAAAACGTCTCTCCAACCCCAACTACCTAATCAGCACCCCTGAACGCAAGAAAAAAGTTTGTCACATTAATCTGTTAAAACCTTATTTCTCTCCTCTAGCGGTGGGTTACTCCACCCATGTGCCTGTCTGCTCTGGGCTCTCCAGCGGGATGTCTAGCGGAGGGAGGAAATAATGGCTACCATAATGTTGATGTGACTGTGCCATCTGGTGAGGTGACGGAGGGACGCCTATGGAACTCTGAGACGCAGGCTGAGCTACCAAAACATTTGTCACATCTGTCAGACGGGGAAAGAGCTGATATTGTTGAGTTGTTTCACGCTTTCCTCTCTCTGTTTCCAGATGTGCCCAGTCGTACAACTGTCATAGAACATGATATCAATGTAGCCTCGGCCCAGCCGATAAAGCAGCATGCCTACAGGCTTAACCCAAAGAAGAGGTCTATCTGCAGACAAGAGGTGGATTATCTTTTAAAACATGATTGAGCTAAACCCAGTTTTAGTGGCTGGAGCTCTCCCTGCCTGTTAGGGGACGGGATGGGACCTATCGCTTCTGTACGGATTACCACAGACTAAACTCAGTCACAAGACCTGACTGCTACTCACTTCCCCGCATAGTTGATTGTGTTAATCGCATTGGAGCAATCTGCGTTTGTGAGCCCTGATAACTTCCTGCACTATAATTACGTCAAGCCGCTTGAGGCGGACCTGGAGCATGCGCTGGTGTTTAGTTCTACATGGGTGCAGCATATCACTGGGATCAGGGAGCTTTTTCAACGACTTGCCGTAGTGAATTTACATTTACATTTACATTTAGGACATTTGGCAGACGCTTTTATCCAAAGCGACTTACAAGGAGTACATTAGTTGAAGCAGACAATAGCATAACACTGAGGTACGCAAACATCAAAATAGAGCAGTTCACAAGCATTCATATTAACAAGATGAATAACACAATTTGGTACTGCTAGGTCACCTGCTTAAGTAGCTGTGATAAGAGCGGGTTATCAACATTAAGGATATACAGCCTGTTTGGCAAGGCAACGGTTACTTACCTAGGTAAGGTGGTGGGCCAGGGTCATTGGTAGTTTTGCCCAAAGTCGGTGTGAGTTGCGGTGGGTTCTTGGTACAGTTGGTTATTACAGGGGGTTTTGTCAGAATTCTGCATCAGTCGTAACACCTCTGACAAACCTCCTGAGTAACAAAGTCCCATTCTTGTGGACTGAGGTCTCACAACAGGCCTTTGAGTCTGCTAAGGCCCTGCTGTCTACCGCTCCAATCTTGGCCATGCCAAGTTTTAAGGAGCCTTTTCAGTTGGCTGTGGACGCCAGTGATTGTGGGGCGGCTGCGTCTTTCTCCAGCTAGGTCGAGATGGTGTGGAACATCCGGTGTGCTATTTCTGTAGGAAATTCAACAAGCACCAGAGGGTTTATTCCACCATCGAGAAGGAGGCCCTTGCACTCATCCTAGCGGTACAGTATTTTGAAATCTACTTGAGTTCTGCTCCAAGTCCTATCACGGTCTACACCGACCACAATCCGCTGGTGTTCATAGACCGGATGCGGAATTCTAGCCAGCGCATTATGCGGTGGAGTCCTCCAGCCCTATCCTCTTAATATAAAACACATGGGGCGGCAGTCTAGCTCAGGAGGTAGAGCGGTCGCCTCACAACCGGAAGGTTGCTGGTTCGATCCCCGGCTCCTCCTAGCAAAAACTGTCGAGGTGTCCTTGAGGAAGACCCTAACCCTAACTGCTCCCCGGGCGCTGTATGAATAGCTGCCCACTGCTCCTAATACTAGGATGGGTTAAATGCAGAGAACACGTTTCACTGTATGTCTTCATGTATGTGACCAATAAAGAGGATTCAATCCTCACGATTTGTTGTTTGTGTTGTTGTTACATGAAGGGCGAGAATATAGTGGCTGATGCTCTCTCTCTCTCTCTCTCTCTTAAGGACAATTGTTGGTTATGTGCTCTGCCCTGTCTTTTGTTTCTCCGGTCCTCGGTACCTGTTTTTAGCTTTCCTGTGGGAACCCTCTTGGGGAGGGAAGTGTTACACCCCCCCTGTCTCCCCTTGCAGCTGAAGAACTGGCTGACGCTGCAAAGATTGGCAGGGATTTGTGATTGTCTACACCTGGCGCCGGTGTAGGCATAAAGGCGACCTGTGCGTGTTGATCGGGGGCTTGCTAGAGCTCCACCCACTTTCGATACGCGCATGCTCACAACACACCCACACGCTGGATACTCACCTGTTTACGCCAGGCGCGCGTTTCATGCGTTTACCCCAGTGGCGAACCGTGTCTATCAAAACTGGACCTTCTGTAGACCAGGTGTTCCCAAACTTTTCAGCCCGCGACCCCCAAAATAACAGTGCTGTAGACTGGCGACCCCCCCACTATCACCGTCCGACGGGGTGGGGGGGGAAATCACGATCACGAACATTGTGTGTGGCTTTTTTTCAATGATGATAATAATCGTGAATCTGTGGGAATCAGAATTACTTTATTTGTCACTCACCTAGAAAAATATCTGATTGGTTGCATTGTTTTTCCAACACAAAACCACTCAAATGCGTCGTGCATGGACCGAGAAAGACAAACAAATCAACGTAACTGTAATATAACAGATAACAACACAGATACCATTGTCATTTATTCATTTTATTTAAATTTGATTAAATTGTATTACATTTTATTAATACAATTAATTCAATTTTTTTTGTTTCATCTGAGAGTTCCAGGGTCTTCTCTGAATACCTTGTAGGCCCTGACGCTTCACCACTGGTTTTCCCCTTACCCCTTATTTATCGTACGATCCTGTTGTTGCCTTATGTTAAATAAACAATCCTTATTTAACCTGGTTGCCCTGTTTATGTTGCGGTCCCACGAGCCGGCCGTAACATAAGCGCTAGCTAGCGGGATGAGGGAACTGAATTAGGCATTCATTCCCCAATCACCCGGCCAGTGCTTAGAACCAACCATTTCAAACCCCTCCTCCAAGACACAGTGGTGGACCTGGATAACAGGGGCATAGTCAGGGCTATATTTAGGGTTTGAGGCATATAAAGGAACTAGATGCACCTGACCTGCTCCTTAATGACATGGCTCTAAATGCTTTGGATGGAATGGTCTGCTAAATAACTGAGATTGTAAAATAAATAAATTCTTGTGTTTCAACCCGGTAGTTCCTAGTGGGAATGGAACCTCTAACCCTGGCAGCCTGAGGGCCTTGCTCTATCAAACCAACACTGAGCCATTAAGGTTTATAGAGGTTTCTTTCTTTCTTTCTGCTCTCTTCCCGCTGAGAAACAGCCAAGCAGTGATAGCGTTTGGTGTCTAATGATGTTTATTAAAATGTGCATCATGTCACACCATCATAAATCCATTATATGTTAAATGGTTGCTGATCTACAGGTAATAAAACAGCATTCAGCACAAGAGAATCTCTGCGCTAACAGACTCCATTAGCATGTTGTGACAGACGGGATGCATGCGCCTGGCGCCCCACGTGCACTTTTACACGTGCACTCCCCTGAAATTCATTGTTCTTCTCCCTTGTATGAGGAGACTGACTGGTGGGGAGATAATTGGCTTGTTTTACCTCTTCTCCCCCTCTCTACCTCAATCTCTCCCTCTCTCGCCCTCAATATCTCCATCTCCCTATCTCCATCTCTCCCTCTTGCTCCCTCCAGCTCTCGCTTTTCCTCTCTCCCCCATCTCTCTCTCCCTCCATCTTTCTCTCTCTCCTTTAATCTCTCCCTCTCCCTTCCTCCATCTCTCCCTTGCTCTCTCTCTCCCCTCACGATCCCTCCCTCTCCCTCCCTTCATCTTTCTCTCCCCCTCCTTTCATCTCTCCCTCTCTCTCCCTCCATCTCTCTCCTTCCCTCCGTCCATCTCTCTGTTGCTTTCTCTCTCCCCCCACGGCCCCACCCCTATGTCCATCCATCTCTCACTCTATCTCTCCCTTTCATCTCTCTCCCTTCAACTCTCTCTCCCTCCCTCCATTTCTCTCTCTTCCTAGCTCCTTTCATTTCTCTCCCTTCAACTCTCTCTCTCTCCCTCCCTCCATTTCTCTTTTCCCTCCCTCCTTTCATCTCTCTCCCATCAACTCTCTCTCCCTCCCACCATCTCTCTCCCCTCCTCCATCTCTCCCTCTATCCCTTTCATCTGTCACTCTCTCCCTCCTCCCTCCCTCCCTCTCCCTCCCCTCCCCTCTCCCTCTCTCCTCCTCTCCTCCTCCCACTCCATTTCTCCCTTGCTGTGCTTCTTTCTCCTCCCCCTTCTCTGCTTGCTACCTCCTTTCTCCCCCTCTCCCCCTCTCCCCCCTCTCTCTCTCTCTCTCTCTCTCTCTCTCCCTCTCTCTCTCTCTCTCTCTCTCTCTCTCCCTCTCTCTCTCTCTCTCTCTCTCTCTCTCTCTCTCTCTCTCTCTCTCTCTCTCTCTCTCTCTCTCTCTCTCTCTCTCTCTCTCTCAGCAACATGTTCCACAGATTCTGGCTAATTGACTCAATTCTCGCTAGCTAAATATTTACTACTTTGCCGTAATGGATTTTAAATAAATCAATTACATGTCAACCCACAGCTGACTTTGTTGTGGAATGCAATTGAGTGCTTCTTAATGGAATAAAGTTACATATCAGGACATGAAGTCTGCTGACTGAAAGATGCAATGTTTTTTAAGGTTATGATGATTTAGACCTAATATTTGTGGCTATTTTTCGAGTAGATGATTTAATCAAAAGCCACTTACTATGAGTTCAAATACAGGCCTTGACTTGGCTTGGGAACAGGAGGGTCGCCGGTTCAAGTCCCCGAAACAGACCAAATACGGAGTGAGAGCAAGTTCACCTCCTGGGTACTGCCAGGGTTTCTTTGAGCAAGACACCAGACCCCTCCACTGCTCCCCGGGCGCTGTATATCCAATAGCTGCTCCTAATTCTAGGATGGGTTAAATGCAGAGAAACCCATTTCACTGTGTGGACATGTGACCAATGCAGAGGAGACAGGCAACGAATGATGGATGATGCACCCACCCACACACACACACACCCACACACACACCCACACACACCCACACACACACACACACACACACACACACACACACACACAGTTTCTTCTCAGTTTAACCTTACATGTAACCTAATGATCTCTGTCTAGAGTCAAACAATTTACACCAAAACTCTTCCTCCCACAATGCACTGATGCTGAGCGCCAGGGCAGGGATGAAGACACTCAAACAACATGAAGAAAGACTGAGTCACACTCGAACTAGAAGGATGAACGCTGAGCGATGAGACACCCACAGACACACACACAGTGAGTACAGAACTTGGTTGTACACTACTTGTCCCGATGCATTGTGGGATACGATGAGTGTCCTTTATAGGGTATAATAGTTATCACTATACCTCCCGACAGCACTACAAAATGAAGAGAGTAGTGAGTGATTTTGGACATAGCCAGTGTCTTTGTGTCCCAGATGCTATTTTTATTATCCCGGGACAACGGAACAACCTTATTCTGGAGCCCTGAGTTTCAACATAGATTCAGATTCCCCCAGGTTCTGTCTGAGGTTGTGTAACCATCCCCTTCATTATCCAGATCACAGAGGACTTACCGGACTCTGAGATTAGTCTGGTCAATGTCTTTAGATCCTGTCTAATTAATGTAACCCCCAGTGCATGCCTTGGCTGTTGAAGAACATAGGAGCTTCATCTTCTTCAACCTGCTGTCTCTGGTTGGTTTTCCCCTGAGGATGCACGTTCATGTGGAGGAGAAGCTTCAGTAGTCAAAGGTCTCGCCTACTGGGACTGGTGGGTCCTGGAGAGAGAGAGAGAGAGAGAGAGAGAGAGAGAGAGAGAGAGAGAGAGAGAGAGAGAGAGAGAGAGAGAGAGAGAGAGAGAGAGAGAGAGAGAGAGAGAGAGAGAGAGAGAGAGAGCGGATGTGTGCATACGTTGGAGGCATGCAGGTGCATTGATGAGATCGTTGAGGCATTGGGACACTCAGACGCGTGGTCACATGACCTCGCCGCCTCACACACAGCTCACCTGCCGTGATCAACAGCTGCCAACTCAAATCTGGATCACTGAAGCATGTAACTATCAATGGTGTTGTTTTGGTGGCATACGTCTCCAAGATCAATTCAGAATCAAACATAATCAATACGGTAACAAAGCTTCTGCTCACTGATTGTTGAATTGGTTGAAACATGTATGCTTTAAACAGTGGCAGCAGTCTATAGAATATTCTAGAGGAAGCCAACGTATAGGACAGGTCTGGATGGCCGTCCTCTGTCTGCATCATTAGGTTGAGATGTGGAGCTGGTAATATGTTTTATAACGTGTGGTAACATGATGAGTATGAAGACTCTCATCATGAGAGGACGTGTGTTCTGGTGGATAACATTCTGATGTGTGTTTCACAATGAAATGGGTCATTAAACATCGCCAATGCTAACTTCTCCATATTAACTGCAGTGTTGCACCTTATAGTGTGTGTGTGTGTGTGTGTGTGTGTGTGTGTGTGTGTGTGTGTGTGTGTGTGTGTGTGTGAGAGAGAGATAATGTGTGTGTGTGTGTGTGTGTGAGTGTATGTTTGAATTGTGAATAGTAATTGTTTTGTGTGTTTGGGTGAGTGTCTTTGTATCTGTTAGTGTGTATGTGTCTTTCTGTGTGTGTAGGCGTGTGTGAGCGTATGTGTGTGAGCGTATGTGTGTGATCGGTGTTAGTGAGCTTGTGTGTGAGCTTGTGTGTGAGCTTGTGTGTGAGCTTGTGTGTGAGCTTGTGTGTGAGCTTGTGTGTGAGCTTGTGTGTGAGTGTGTGTGTGTGTGAGTGTGTGTGTTTGTGTGTGTGTGTGAGTGTGTGTGTGACTATCAGTGTGTGTGCGTGAGCGTGTGTGTGAGTGTGTGTGTGTGTGTGTGTGTGTGTGTGTGTGTGTGTGGATGGTGGGAGAACTGTCTCCCAGGTGTTAGAACCAGTGCCCACATCAGGATGAAAGGTGCTGTAGGTGGAGATGGGAGAGTCGTGAAGACAGAAACTGCTGGTGCTAGCGTACACTGTGGAGTAAAAATCTGATGCAAAAAAAGTGATTTCCAGAGAATATCTTGTGTGTTTTTGTTATTAAATAATCCCCATTCTACCACCAGGAGTTAGCCCTTACAGGTCAGGGCAAAATTGTCACATGACTACCTTCTTGTGACATCACAAGTGAGTGTCCACCCAGATATATGATGGATAGATGAGCCTACCAGTTGGTACGGTCCACTAGGTAGGCTGGTAGACATTTGGTACGGTCCACTAGGTAGGCTGGTAGACTGCTGGTACGCTCCACTAGGTAGGCTGGTAGACAGTTGGTACGGTCCACTAGGTAGGCTGGTAGACAGTTGGTACGGTCCACTAGGTAGGCTGGTAGACAGTTGGTATGGTCCACTAGGTAGGCTGGTAGACAGTTGGTATGGTCCACTAGGTAGGCTGGTAGACAGTTGGTACGGTCCACTAGGTAGGCTGGTAGACAGTTGGTACGTTCCACTAGGTAGGCTGGTAGACAGTTGGTACGGTCCACTAGGTAGGCTGGTAGACAGTTGGTACGGTCCACTAGGTAGGCTGGTAGACAGTTGGTACAGTCCACTAGGTAGGCTGGTAGACAGTTGTTACGGTCCACTAGGTAGGCTTGTAGACTGCTGGTCAAATAGGGGCCCTTTAAACAGCTTGAGGAACATGGGCAGCAGATGAGGATGAAGCACATCTGGACGGGTTCTCTGATTACCTGATCTCATATTCTATGTGTTCCATGTCTATTCCCTGGAGGGCGGTGCTGTGTGTGTGTGTGTGTGTGTGTATGTGTGTGTGTGTGTGTGTGTGTATGTGTGTGTGTGTGTGTGTGTGTGTGTGTGTGTGTGTGTGAGTGTACTGGGCTTCCATTGATCTGTCAGAGAACACCACACGCCTATTCTCCTGAGCACGGGTTTAATTTCACACACACACAAAAACACACACACACACATTCCTCAGATGAAGATAATGGCATTCACAGTCACACTCACAGGCATGTGGATACACACACACACACACACACACACACACACACACACACACACACACACACACACACACACACACACACACACACACACACACACACACACACACACACACACACACAGCTTTAGAAATGATTGGCAGAGTTGGCATCAGTGAAAATAAAGCCACCCTTCCCTCCAAACACCCACTCGTGCCATGTGTCAGACTGCAGATCATTTCCTGCGTTCGTGCACTTGACGCAGTTTGTATGTGTGTGTCTGTGCATGTGTGTGTGTGTGTGTGTGTGTGTGTGTGTGTTTGTGTGTGTGTAGCTTAGTGCACATACCTCCCAGACCTAAATAGTCTTAATTGCCAAATGGTTTCAGTGGTGAAATAATACATAAGGAAGGAAGGAAGGAAGGAGACAAAGGAAGGATCAAGAGGTGGGAATAAGGAAGGAAGGAAGGAGACAAAGGAAGGATCTAGAGGAGGGAATAAGGAAGGAAGGAAGGAGACAAAGGAAGGATCTAGAGGTGGGAATAAGGAAGGAAGGAAGGAAGGAGACAATGGAAGGATCTAGAGGTGGGAATAAGGAAGGAAGGAAGGAGACAAAGCAAGGATCTAGAGGTGGGAATAAGGAAGGAAGGAAGGAGACAAAGGAAGGATCTAGAGGTGGGAATAAGGAAGGAAGGAAGGAGACAAAGGAAGGATCTAGAGGTGGGAATAAGGAAGGAAGGAAGGAGACAAAGGAAGGATCTAGAGGTGGGAATAAGGAAGGAAGGAGACAAAGGAAGGATCTAGAAGTGGGAATATGGAAGGAAGGAAGGAGACAAAGGAAGGATCTAGAGGTGGGAATAAGGAAGGAAGGAAGGAGACAAAGGAAGGATCTAGAGGTGGGAATAAGGAAGGAAGGATTATAGGAGGTGAGATGCTCAATCGTTTTTACAAAGAAAAATATGGTTCTGTACCTGTATCTCTCTCTCCAACTACTGTATCTCTCTCTCCACTTACTGTATCTCTCTCTCCACCTACTGTATCTCTCTTATCTACTGTATCTCTCTCTCTCTCCACCTACTGTATCTCTCTTATCTACTGTATCTCTCTCTCATCAACTGTTTCTCTCTCTTATCTACTGTATCTCTCTCTCATCTACTGTATCTCTCTCTCTCCACCTACTGTATCTCTCTCTCCACCAATTGTATATCTCTCTCTCTTATCTACTGTATCTCTCTCTTATCTACTGTATCTCTCTCTCCACCTACTGTATCTCTCTCTTATCTACCTAATCTCTCTCTCCACCTACTGTATATCTCTCTACCTATTGTATCTCTCTCTCTTATCTACTGTATCTCTCTCTTATCTACTGTATCTCTCTCTTATATACTGTATCTCTCTCTTATATACTGTATCTCTCTCTCTTATCTACTGTATCTCTCTCTTATCTACTGTATCTCTCTTTCCACCTACTGTATCTCTCTCTTATCTACCTAATCTCTCTCTCCACCTACTATATATCTCTCTCCACCCATTATATCTCTCTCTCTTATCTACTGTATCTCTCTCTTATCAACTGTATCTCTCTCTTATCTACTGTATCTCTCTGTCTCCACCTACTGTATCTCTCTCAACCCACTGTATCTCTCTCTTCTCTACTGTATCTCTCTCTCATCAACTGTTTCTCTCTCTTATCTACTGTATCTCTCTCTCATCTACTGTATCTCTCTCTCTCTCCACCTACTGTATCTCTCTCTCCACCCACTGTATCTCTCTCTTCTGTACTGTATCTCTCTCTCATCAACTGTTTCTCTCTCTTATCTACTGTATCTCTCTCTCATCTACTGTATCTCTCTCTCTCCCCACCTACTGTATCTCTCTCTCCACCCACTGTATCTCTCTCTTCTCTACTGTATCTCTTTCTCATCAACTGTATCTCTCTCTTATCTACTGTTGTATCTCTCTCTCTCATTGACTGTATCCCTCTCTCTCCAGCTTTTTCCCCTCAGCTGTCATCTCCTTGAACTCTGTCCCTCGATGTCAACCCCCCTATCTCTACCTATAGTTTACATATTTATTGTTAACATACCTGATAGCCCGTATACGTATGATAGCCATGTACATTTTTACATTTATACTGTACCTTTTGTACTTATATATTAATCTTCAACTGTTGATATAACTGCATATCCCTGCTCACTACCTGCTGTATATACATTTATATAGATTTATCCTGTCGATATATTTCTCTCACTACCGGTTGAATAATTGTATACTTACCTGTGTATATATATACCTATAATTCTGAACATATCTTATATCTATTGTATAAGTTATTTTATGCCTATTTTATACTTATTATAATTATTTTCACTGTACTGTACTTGTGCTGTGCAATGACAATGCATTTGAATCTAATCTAATCTAATCTAATCTAATTCTCTTTTATAGACCAGCTGCCCATTCTGGGGATTTGAGTCAAATGTTTTTGACTACCTTTGACTACTACTGAAAGTGTGCTAATTACTTCAAAGAAATGGAGCAACTTAATTCCCGCCTGTGGTGCTGATTGGCTAATTGTTAGTCCTGCTCGTGGTGCTGATTGGCTAATAGTTATTCCTGCCTGTGGTGCTGATTGGCTAATTGTTAGTCCTGCCTGTGGTGCTGATTGGCTAATTGTTAGTCCTGCCTGTGGTGCTGATTGGCTAATAGTTAGTCCTGCTCATGGTGCTGATTGGCTAATTGTTAGTCCTGCTCGTGGTGCTGATTGGCTAATAGTTAGTCCTGCTCGTGGTGCTGATTGGCTAATTGTTAGTCCTGCCTGTGGTGCTGATTGGCTAATAGTTAGTCCTGCTCGTGGTGCTGATTGGCTAATAGTTATTCCTGCTCGTGGTGCTGATTGGCTAATTGTTAGTCCTGCCGGTTGACTGAGAAATCACTCACCCTAGCACACCAAACAGTCAGTCCCTCCTGCTAGCGGTGGCTAGGAGTACAAACTATAAACACAAGTTTGATATTGAACAACGGTGAGGAATGTTTTCAGTGCTATGAGCTGTGACCGTTTGAGGAAAAGGCACTAACATTAAACCGTGAAACACTAAAGATGAATGTCTTTAGTGTTACATGGCTACTCTGAATCTTGGTCATGCAACGCTTATCAGCAGGGCTGCAGGTTTTATAAAAGGATTGACATTCTACATCAAACCTGGTGGTGAAAAAGGGGCCCTTATAAAAAGGGTCCCTTTAAATATTAAATAAATATATATGTCTGCTGTGCTTTATCATGGCTTTGATTTTTGTTTTGTTCTCTGTGTTTCAGCAAAATCAGAGACCTCCACCACAGCGTTACAACGTGGAAATCAAAAGACCATGATTTTCTCCAACATGTTTTGCTACTTTTGACGTAAAGACTCACAGAAACACAAGAAACACAAGCAGCACGGAGCTCCTCAGTTCATAACAGCACAAAACACACCTTTGAAATACTGTTCTCGTCCACTTAAAGGGGAACTTCACCACATTTCAACTTAACCTCTATCTATCTATTAGAGATATAGTGTTAAAACAACCTTATCTCTATCTATCTATTAGAGATATAGTGTGAAAAACAACCTTATCTCTATTAATCTATTAGAGATATTATGTGGAAAAACAACCTTATCTTTATCTATCTATTAGAGATATAGTGTTAAAACAACCTTATCTCTATCTATCTATTAGAGATATAGTGTTAAAACAACCTTATCTCTATCTATCTATTAGAGATATAGTGATAAAACAACCTTATCTCTATCTATCTATTAGAGATATAGTGTTAAAACAACCTTATCTCTATCTATCTATTAGAGATATAGTGATAAAACAACCTTATCTCTATCTATATATTAGAGATATAGTGTGAAAAAACAACCTTATCTCTATCTATTAGAGATATAGTGCTAAAACAACCTTATCGCTATTTATCTATTAGAGATATAGTGTTAAAACAACCTTATCTCTATTTATCTATTAGAGATATAGTGTTAAAACAACCTTATCTCTATCTATCTATAAGATAAATCGTGTTAAAACAACCTTATCTCTATCTATCTATTAGAGATATAGTGTTAAAACAATCGTATCTCTATCTATATATTAGGGATATATGTATATATTCTGACATATTGCATTTTACATATTGCATTTTTATATATTTAACTTATACAGTTTTGTACTTTTTTACTTATTTTTATCCTATTCTGTTTTTTATAACTGCTGTCTGTCGTCGTGAATTGCACATACGCTTATCTACGCTTATTTTCACTCATTGCTTATACTCGTGTAAACTGTGAAGTGACAATAAACTTGACTTGACTTGAACTTGACTTGACTCTAGTGTTAAAATCTACCTTATCTCTATCTATATATTAGGGATATAGTGTTAAAATCAACCTTATCTCTATCTATATATTAGGGATATAGTGTTCAAATCGACCTTATCTCTATCTATATATTAGGGATATAGTGTTCAAATGGACCTTATCAGTTTCCATCTGCATTATGGATATAGTGTAAAATAGAGCTTTGTGGCTGATGCTCTCTGTGTCTCTCCGATCAGCTCAGCTCAGAGTCTAAATTGGTACCAAACTGCGTCATTTGAGGGAGTTATCTAGAGGAGGAGATGATGGAGCAGGCAGCATGGAGGAGAGGTTGTTCATATGCTACCCACATTGAACTGATACAAAGATACCCTTTAAGGGTTGTGTCTTTAGCCCCATCTCTTAGTTGATTTACTGTCTGCTTCTCTTGGCACAATGCCATCTGTTATTGATACAGATATACATTTACATATGAAGATATGTTATGGATATAATTTATAGTGTTCTATGAGCAGCTTATGGATTGTGTGGCATGGGATGGCGATCCAATCTGCTAAACAAATGTGCTGTCACTTTGAAATGATCAGGATCATGTGTGAGTGTGTGTGTGTGTGTGTGTGTGTGTGTGTGTGTGTGTGTGTGTGTACATGTGTGCATGCATTTGTGTATTTTATGATTGTCTGTATGTGTATCATCTGTATATATATATAATATATATATATACAGTATATATATAATATATAATGTAATCTAGTCTGATTAATACCCAGGAACCCTGGGTATTGTGTGTGTGTGTAAGTGTGTGTGTGTGTGTGTGTGTGTGTGTGTGTGTGTGCGCATGTGTGTGTATGTGTGTGTGTGTGTGCGCATGTGTGTGTGTGTGTTTGCATCTGCATTTGTGTTTGTGCATCGTAGCCCAGCTATGAGATACAGTATATATACACAATCTAGTCTGATTAATACCCAGGAGCCCTGGGTATTGTGTGTGTGTGTGTGTGTGTGTGTGTGTGTGTGTGCGGTACAATGTTGAGGTAACATACCACTGTGGTATGTTAAGATCCTTGAATGCAAAATCACATGAAGGACACAAGTTCACTCAATCTCCTTCTCTCCTTCCTGAACCAAGCTATCCTGCCCTCTCACCGGTGGTTTTCTTTAACAAGGAAGGAGTTTGTTGGTTATTGGAAAATGGACGACTGTTCTGAGCCTCACTTGTAAGTCACTTTGGATACAGACGTAAACAAGCACACATCTAAATCTGGAGGATTGAATACTCTTCAGTGAAATTAGTTTCTCTGCATTTAACCCATCCTAGTATTAAGAGAAGCTGGCAGCAATTAGATTTACAGAGGAGCAGGGGAGGGGTTTTGTGCCTTGCTCAGGGGCACCTCAGCAGTGCCCAGGAGGGGACTTGAACCGGCGGCCTTTGGGATCCCAAGTCAGGTCCCAACCGACTGAACTATCCTGCCGCTGACAACAAATGTCATGTTAACTGTATGAACTGTATTAGTTAACACAAGAACTACAAACAACATCATATGGAGTAATACATCTTCAATCGAAAATCTCAAAGGGGAGAGAAATGGGGGAGCAATTAGACGACCTCGACTTTGCGGATGACATTGCCCTTCTCTCTCACACACATATGCAAATGTAGGAGAAGACAGACAGACTCACACAAGCAGCAGAACAATTGGGACTTACAACAAACACAACAAAGACACAGGCGATTGAAGATCCATTCAAGGAGCAGCAACCCCATCCTCATACACGGCGCCCCCTAGAGGAAGTGGAGGCATTCACATACCTAGGAAGTGTGATGCACACCACAGGAGGGACAGACGTGGACATAAAGAGCAGGATCAACAAAGCCAGGATTATGTTTAACATCCTCAGGAAGATCTGGAGCTCCAAAACCATCTCAACTAACACCAAACTACGCATCTTCAACTCCAATGTGAAACAGGTGATGCTGTATGGATCAGACACATGGCCAACAACAACACAAACAACAACCAGACTGCAAACATTCATCAACAACTGCCTTTGGAGGATCCTGAACATCTGGTGGAGGGACAAAGTCAGGAATGTGGATCCCATTGACCTACAGATCCTAAAAAGAAAGTGGAGCTGGATAGAACACACTCTCAGGAAATCAGCCAGCCAACAACACCCGACAAGCCCTAAAGTGGACCCCACAAGGGAGGAGAAACAGAGGTCGCCCCAAGAACAGTTGGAGGAGGGATGTCCAGGCAGAGATGTCTTTGAGTGGGGAAAACTGGGCATCTCACTCAACCGAGTAAGATGGAAGACATTCGTCAATGGCCTATGCTCCCTGGAGGAGCCAAGGGCTTAACTAACTTAACTAATACATCTTAAATAACATAACTAAATATATATAAATATATATACAGTATGTACACATGATACGCGTACGAGTAGTAGAAACACAAGGTAACGCAGAATGTAACTGTCCACATTGCTAAGGTAAACCTAGCTGGGCTAGAAAACACTTGATAGAATGTTCAGGTCTATGAATGCGCACGACTCTGGGACATGAGTACCAGAAGCATGTAATATTAATATCCCCCAGACACACACTACCTTATTTCATACTGCCCACCAGACTTCCACAACACACAAATACAGGAATACATAAATAATCTATCCATCAGTTTGTAGTCACTCATGTGGTTGTTTTGTGTGTGTGTGTGTGTGTGTGTGTGTGTGTGTGTGTGTGTGTGTGTGTGTGTGTTCCTGTGTTTTATTACAAAAGGTTATCTCTAAGAACTTTGGTGATGTGTTTGTAAAGGTTACCTATCAGACATGCGGTGGTCGGTTGGTGTTGAATTAATTTCCCCAGAGGGAGAAGGGGGAACTTTTAGTTAGTAACTGCTAACTGTAAAGCAGTAAACAGTAGACATTGGATCTAAATATAACATATAGCATTATGGCAGCTATACCAGCACATCTAAGGGACTCAACATCACAAGGTCGCTATGTTCTGCCTCCCATTCAACCTGTGCTACCGAATTAATAACTAAGTAATTGGATTTATCATTTATTTGGTTCTCATAATTGTTTTAATTCAAAGACACACGTTCAAATTAGTCAACATTTATGGATCTCTCTCTCTCTCTCTCTCTCTCTCTCTCTCTCTCTCTCTCTCTCTCTCTCTCTCTCTCTCTCTCTCTCTCTCTCTCGCTCTCTCTCTCTCGCTCTCTCTCTCTGTTCAGTGCATGGACGAGGTAGCTCCTGTATCTGCTGCTAGTGCTTCACACACACACAAACACACAAACACATACACATGCACACACACACACACACACACACACACCACACACACACCACACACACACACACACACACACACACACACACACACCACACACACACACACACACACACACACACACACACTCCAACATCTCCCTGTGAATTAAATATGAAGGTGGCTGAATAAAACATGTCATATTTGAGGATATGCCCTCTCATCCCCTCTGGGTCTGAATGGTGAATCAATTGAAACAAGGGTTGTCTTTCTATTGTGAATCTGAAACTCTTCTGGATCTCTTCCTGCAGGTCAGGGCTATATCTACACACATATATATATATATATATATATATATACATATATATATATATATATTTGTGTATGTTTATGACGAGTACCACATGCTGTGATTTCTCCAAACGATGACCTAATAGAAATTAGGTAGAAATAGAAAAATTGATGTTCTTCCAACTACTGTCTGTCTGCTGTCTCCATGGAGACGGGAGTTTCTGCTTCCCCAGAACGCTGAATAATAAATCAGAGTTTGGGGGTTTTGGTGAGTTTTGAACACAACAGCGTTGACAAAGACACAACACACTTCTCTCCACCAGCCTCTTCACGATGAGAGGAGACTCTGACCTCTGAACTCACAGGAGAAAGTCAGCCAGGAGGCGGACGCAGCGGGTTGAAATAACCACCTGTTTGTGTCCACTTGGTGAACCACAATCACCGTATATTCAACCAACTCATCTGAACGCCGATGGGTCGCGAATTTTTTACTTTGCAAAACTGCAGTATATGTGATAGATCATGTTACTTCCACCTGGCCAGGTAATTACCTCTCTGTTCAGAGCTCTGCCCATAAACTTTATTAGATGTTTGTCTTTCCCCAGACTCTCCTGGTTCACCAGAGACCCTCCAGATGAGATCAGAAACCATTAGACCAAAGATTATGAAATATAAGATGAGATACAAATGGATGACATTAGACAAGGAGACATACAATAGGATGAGGTGAGAGTAACTTACATGTGATAAAATAATAATATAATTATTGATATAATATAATATATAATACGGACAGAAACTATTTTTGTTGGTTGCAATCACGAGGCTATGTCGCTTCATTGAATAGTTTCTTCACAGTTTTACTCTTCTTTAGAAGGTGTCATATATGTGTCTCCCTTTAAGGAACAGAGTCTACAGTTTGAGTTGTATGAAGTTTAATAAAGACAGTCAGTAGAAACCTCAAGAGTGATTATTCTACTACAGATGGTTTGACCAAAAACAGTCGCTTCAGTGTATAGGTCGCATTTACCAGCAGAACACTTAACTGCACCCGCGTAACTGGAGACATAACTGCACTGTTGTAAGTATGGATGCTCCGATCGATCGGTGGCTGATCATTATCTGCCAATATTAAAGCCAAACCAATCGATCAGAGATGTTAAAAAGTGGCCGATCAGATGACGCAAAATACATGAGACTTTTCTGGGTGCGCGTAAAAAAAAATGCAATGTATCATCAATGTATCACCATAACAACCCCCCCCCCCCCCCTCCAGCCTACAATCACCATAACAACCCCACCCCCTCCCTCTAGCCTACAATCACCATAACAACCCTACCCCCCCTCCCTCCAACTGACCTCAGTACCTGTCAGAGAACATGAGTCTCCAGCAGGAGGGGGAGAGCCACCCAGAGGGCGTTGAGAGGATCAGTGGCTGTCAGTCATGGGAGATCAAACCCAAGGAGGTCCTGAAGGGAGACCTCTATCTTCCAGGGAAAACATGAAGGTCCCATCTGGAGGGACAGTTGATTGGTGAGGGTAACCATCGGTAACCACACTGCTCTTTCAGCTGACGGGGCGCGGGTCGGCCAGATGGGCTCGGCCTGCCCGGCTCCAAATCCACAAATCCATCTATAATATATTCTCTTACATTTATTATTGCTTGTGCGTGCATGTGTGTGTATGTTTAAACCCCACTGACTGTGATAGCCACTCACAATTTCATTTCATTTGTTTGATGAATTAGTTACAATAAAGGTCTTTGTTTTAAGATATACAGTATAAACGGTATATATATATATATATATATATATATATCTGTATATTTATATGGCTGTGATGTGAATGGAAGCAGTAACATTGCAGACTTAAGATTTTTTCACACCAATCACAGGACTCCACGCTGATGGTATCAGGAATCTAGCACTTTCTAGAAAGAATAGTATTCTAGAACATTCCTGGGGAAGATATGTGTTCTGTCAAATAGTTAGCGTAGTCAGAGTATTGTTCAGAAGGACAGCCTGGGCAATGGAAGTGTTCGGACTTTCAGGCTGTCAACATGTTATGGGAATCCTGTGCCAACACAACCACTGTTGTTGTTCTGTACGTGTTCAAAAATATCTCTAAAGAACCAATCAGCATGTTGTTTCGATTCTTGGCACAACACACGACTACGCCATCCTGTACCTCATCAAGTAAGACCTTGAAAACCTCTGAACAGACAGCACAGACTCACACTAAATAAATAGCCAACAATACTTCTAAAGTACATGTCCATGCAGGCTGCACATGCACCAGTGAGTGGTAACCCCAGAAGAATATAGGGTATGTATTCATGAACAGTGTTACCCATAACCGTCAGTTCAAAGACCTTCTCACATCATGTTTAGGTTAGCAACATACAACCATGACATTTTGTGATTTCAACTAAATTTAAGTGGCCACATTGAAGCCAATTCCTGTCAGTGACAAGAAAAATATACAGTAGATTAAATATATATGTACATATTAGTAGGGGGGGGAGATAATCTTGAAAGTTAGAATTTGACGATGCCCATTTGGGAAATGATTAACACTATTAATACAAGAAGTTTGACACAAAAACCAACTCTGTATCTTGAAATAAACCCCCCACCACTTGAAAATGAAAAAAATAACACAAAAATATGGCGTTTTCTGGCTTTTCCGCCATTTGTAGGCACTGACTAGTGTTTTTTTCTGATAATACTAGTGTGTATAAATTAATTAAATTAAATTCACTTCATTCAGAATACTTTGTTAACAATAACATTTTAATTTCAACTTGAAAACATTCAGAAAACATAAATTTGTAATTATTATTGAGTCACAGTGGCATGGAAATGACTTAGAAAGATGCCAGCCTCTCAAGACAGAGTGGTTGGGTCACTCCTCCTGCCCAGGTAGGACATGAGGGCATCTCCAAACTCCTGTGCAGTTTTCATCCTCCTCTTCCCACTGGGCAGTGTCACCTGGATTCGGAAGATGGGGTCAACTCTAGGCAGAAGCATGGTGCTCTCTCTGGCAAACTGGACCTCCATCTT
The DNA here is from genome assembly GCA_027704905.1 of Muraenolepis orangiensis. Lineage (NCBI taxonomy): Eukaryota > Metazoa > Chordata > Actinopteri > Gadiformes > Muraenolepididae > Muraenolepis > Muraenolepis orangiensis. Next base: position 2,223,096 of record CM051006.1, read on the forward strand.
CATCCTCTGCTGCTTAGCATTGTCGTCCAGAGTTTCATCCATGAGGAACTTCTCAACTTCTCCACTGTCTGTGAAGGGGCCACCACTAGATTTCAGTGTGTCCAGCATGTCCAGTCTTTTCCTTTCTTTTCTCTGAGCCATCTCCTGTTTCTGTTCTGCCTCATTCTCAAACTTCTCCTTCATGTGTTTACTCCATTTGAGTTCGACCTCCCTTTTAGCTTCGGCTGCTGCCTTGAAGGAGTGAGGCTGTCCAGCCCTCAGCTCCTGGCTCTTCTGCAAGATGATTGACCTGCTGACTGCATTCAGTGTGCCTCGCTTCCTCAGTCTGTAGTCCACCTTGCCACATTGTCTTTCCATGCCAATGTTGTGCACAGGAGTTCCATCGATGTTACTCGCCTGATTGCTCACGGTAGTCCATTTTGAAGGCCTCCTCATCAATTCCATAGTCCCTCCTCTGTCTGGCCAGGACAGTCTGTAGGTGGGGCAGCATTAGGTTGGTCAGCTTCTTCACTTCCTCCAAGTGCTCTGCAGCTAGGTCAGACACAGAGTTCAGGACCTCCTCCTTGTAAGTCTTCTTTACGCCACTGAATAGATCATTAGATACCCCAGCATATTCAGACTTTGTGAACCTTGTGAAGTCATCACTGATTGGCTGGCCCAAGCCTGTATGCAGTCCCTTGTAGAACTCCCTGAGCTGAGTATGGGTAGCATCTTTCTCTATGGTCCTGGCATAGAAAGGCTCCACCAAGTGCACACCCAGGCAGGCAAACACCACGAGGGCCACTTTGAGGTAGGGAAGGTCCATCACTTCTCTGACCAGGCAGGCTAGGCGGTTGTTGATGTGAGGATTCTGGCTCAGGAACTCTGCCAGATGGTCATAGTGGTATATTAGGACTGCTGCTGCCCTGGAGAGGCACCCAAACCTACTATCTTTGTAGGCAAACAGCACACTTGATACCTGCCTTTGCTCAAGGAAGAGGAGGAATTGCTTGTAGCGGTTCCAGGGTTTGTGAGCAAATTCAGGAGCCACCAACTTGAGGCACATGTCTAGTGCTTGTCCAGCCACACTGACATTCTTGCTGTCTACCTCCAGATCCACCATGAAACATTTCAGCACTTGCTCCATCTTCATATCTGCCTCCACCAGCCGCATAACCTTATTCATGGCACTGCTGAATCCCAGTGTAGTGTGGGTGCCACAAAAGAGCTGTCCTGCTGGTGTTTCCAGGTTGTACATCTCTGCCAGCAGCATTGAAAACCCCTTGTTGTGCTCTGTACTA